>VZTD01003684.1:267445-283169 GCA_013397725.1 Rhagologus leucostigma
GACCTGGGACTGAGGGGTCCCTGGCAGTGGAGGGGGGGAGGGTGTCTTGGGGAAGGCTTCGCCCCTTTTCTCTCTCTGCTCCTGTTTTAATGTTTCCTGATTTTCTTGCTTTTCCCGGTGAGCCCGGTTCCCTGCCCTGGTCCCCCGGCAGCCAGAGCCCTGGGGGGCTGGTGGAGGCCGCCCCCCATCCCCGCGCCCCGGCCCCTCGGGGGTCCCTGGGCAGCTCCGGCCGGCTCGGGACCAAGCTCTCCCTCCCAACATTCCAGGTGTTTCCCGGCTGCCTGGTCCGGCCGGTGCTGGCGACCACCATGGGAGCAGCCCCTAGGCAGTGGTGACCAGCTGCCTGGCCATGGGGCTGCTTCCAGGCGGGGGTGACTGGTCACTTCGTCCTAGGAGGGCTTCCCAGGGGCTGAGAACTGACTGCCCACTCATGGGGACACCTCCCGGAGGTGATAACTGGTTGCGAGGTGCTGGGTGCCCCTTCCAGGCAGTGATAAGTGGTTGCCTGGCCAGGGGCACATCTTCCAGGTGGCTGTAACTGGTGCGTGGTTCCCCCTCATCGCTGGCAACAGCCTGTGGCAGTTTAATTTTTTAGGGAAGTTGTGGGACTTCTAAACAGAACTCAACATTGGGTAAAGTAGGAAAATGCCAACCAAGGTTCTTGTCATGGAGCTGTGTGCTCTTCTCATGTTTTCCCCAGAAAAGCCATCTGGACCCTTTTCCCTGGGAAGCTGTTGTTTGAGTGGATCCCTGTGGCATCCTTCATGGCCTCCAGGCTTCCTTGCTGCTGATATTCCTCATCAATTCCTTACAGCCTGTCCCAAGACTCTTCAAAAAGTAGCATCAGCTCAGTTCCTCGAGCTGGAGCTGAGCATGGATGGGGTTGTACCTGATTGTTCATCTTTCAGTTTCCGGGTTGCTCTTGTGCACAGTTTGGTTCGAAGAGTTGTTACTATTTGTTTTCAAACTCTTTAACCTCTCTGAGGTGATCATCTCATGTAGCCTCAAAACTTAAATCCTACAACATACACACAGGTGTAAAATCTTTTAATTCTTGCTGCTGCTGTATCCCTTCAGCCCTGATCAGGTGCTGGCTGCACAGACACACAGGGAAGGTGACTTGCACTGTTTTCCCTTTCATGAATTGCACCTTCGTCCTGAACTTGCTGGTTTCTCTCTGCCCTCCCCTGGATGTGCCACCCACCCTTGGGACACCTCTTTCCTAGCTGGCCATCCTCAGGTCTGAGAACCCCGTGCTCCCAGGAGACAGTTCTTTCTCTAAAGAGCTGCTGTGTTGCTTAGAAATAATTTTAGACTTTGACTGTCCTTCTGGTTCCTATCAAACACCATCCTGGCCCTCCCTCTCTGAAATGAGGTCCACTGGCAGTAGAGATCTCATTCCTCTTGCTCCTGTAGAGATACTGAACTACACCATTGCCACTGTCTGTAAAGCAGCTCTTTGAGCAATATCCAAGCCCAGGTCCTGTGTGTAGTTCATGACACAGGTAAGAACATCCTGTGGCCTTGGGCTTGCGTGTGGCACCTTGAACTTGGCCTTGGCATAGGGCTGGTGACACTCTGGAGAGTTATTTGGATGTGAACGTTGTGATTTCCTCTCTTCTGTGCTTGCAGCACAGCCTGCAGTGGCCCTTGTGGCACTTCACACCCACTTCGTGGTTTTGGAATCTCCATCCACAGGGATTCTGTAATGGAGCAGAACCAGCTTGTTCAGCAGCTGTGATTTTGGGCTGCCTGGATCTTTATCTTCCTGGGGGCTTCACACCTGAGCCCCGTGACCCTCTGCCTCCTGCACAGATTCTGAGAAGCCAAGTCATTACTGGCTTATAACACCATTAGTGTCCCAACTTGTGAGTTTCCACCTCTTTCTTGGCCTGGTAGCTCCTGTACAAAGGTGTGTGTATGTGTTTGATGTCTGTGGTTCCCTCCTGCCCTGTTCTCTGTGCAGCTGCTTGTCCAGCTGTTCACTTTCTCCTTTATTTTTCTAAAACCTGTTATGTTCTCCTGAGGACAGAGCTCCTCCAGGCTGATCCATGATGTCCAGGGCGTTTTCCTCAGCTGTTGGGTTTTTTTGAAAGCACTGCTTGAGGAGTAGGTGGTGGTGACAGAGTCGTGGATGTCTGGATCTGAGGTTCTGGTGACTGTTTGCAGTGATTCTCTCGGGCATCACAGGATCTCCTTTTGGGAGACGGCAGTATGGAATGAAAGAAGGAACGTGATTGCTTCCAGCAGCCTCTCACTGTGTGGGGTTGAGCCAGGAGCAGAGCTTTGTTTAGCAGGGCTCTGTCAGCTCAGGGTCAGACACTCGCAGAGCTGCTCTGTTCTGTCTCGCTGCAGGTGACTGAAAGCTTCCTCAGCAAAGAAGTCACCTGTGTGGTGTCCAGCAACAGAGAGGCCAAGCGAGGCCAGGCCAGGACTCGGGAGGAGAAGCGGAGCAGCCCAGCTTCAGAAGGCACAAAATCCACGAGCTCGGTGCCTGCTGCCCCCAAAGGGAACCCAACCAGACCTCGCCAGAAGCCACCATCCACTGTAAGAGCTACAAAGGTTTTGGCCCAAGGGGTCTGGTAGGGTAGAATCTGGGGCCAGTTTTGGAAGCTGAAGTTGTTCCTGCTCTGAGCACATATTCTGTGGGGTTTTTTCCCCTGCTGTATTCCTATTTCCGTGGCTGTTCCTATTCATGCTCATGTTCCTTGTGTCTGCCATCATTGTCTAATCAAACATGCACGTCACAGCTGGAAAGTCAGCAAGGAAATCTGCTGGAATGGCAGAGGAGGTGGAGGCCTTGGCTGGCTTCCTGAGGGAACAGGTAGAGGTGTGGTGAGAAAAGCCAGAGAAAGGTAGACCAGAGAAAACCATTGCAGTCTCTGGGTACTCACAGACACAGGGCAAGGCCCCTGTACCCTGGGAGGAGATCCATGAGGGCCTCCTGCAGGAAGGGGCTTCTCCTGGTCTCATTTGCCTGTGAGAGCTGGGCTTTCTGCTCAGAGATGCTTGTGGCCAAACTCCAACATCCCACTTTGAATGTGGTGTCTGCTGGAAGCTGGGACTGGGGAAAGCCAGCTGCCCCAGTCCAGGCCTGGGGAATCTCTGACAGCTGGAGCTGAACCACCTGCAGTGGGAAACCTGAGCTGCAGAAGTTTCTCCTAGTTTTTGTCCCCTGTCCTGGCTCCCAGCACTGTCCCTTTGTCTTATGAAGAGCTGAACTGCTCTGCTGAGATTATTTTCAAGCCAACAAGGCTCGGTTCCCAGGATGTTCTGAACCCTGGCCAGCATGTTGGGATGCCTGGAGAACAGGAGGCTCAGGGGGACCTGATCTGTCTACAACTCCCTGACAGGAGGTTGTAGCCAGATGGGGCTTGGTCTCTTCTCCCAGGTAACAAGTGACAGGACAAGAGGAAGCAGCCTCAAGTTGTGCTGGGCAGGTTTAGATTGGATGTTAGGAAAAACTTCTTCATGGGAAGGGTTGTCCAGCCCTGGCACAGGCTGCCCAGGGCAGTGGTGGAGTCCCCATCCCTGGAGGGATTTAAAAACTGTGTGGATGTGGCACTTGGGGACAGGGGTCAGTGGTGACCTTGGCCGTGCTGGGGAAGGATTGGACTTGATGACCTTACAGGGCTTTTCCAGCCTGAACAATTCCATGATGCAGCAGGCAGTTTCCAAGCTAAATTGCTGCTTCCTCTTGGCTCGCTCTGGAGCCTTCATTTCACTGCTGGTCGATAATTCCCAGCCTTGGCTGGTGCTGGTGGTGCAGAGTGAGTGGTGCTCTCTGCGGTTTGTGTTCCCTGGAAAGGCTCTCTCCACTGGCAGAGATGAGCCCAGCAGAGTGTGGGGATCCCCAGGGATCGTTGCTCTCCAGCTCTTTGCCATGGCCTGTCCATGTCTCCTCTCTCCGCAGGCGCTGCTGAGCCGAGGGAAGGAGCTACTGCGCAAGGCCATGAAGAACCAGGTGAGCAGCCTTGGCCGGGCTCTGCTGGGGCTGGCTGTGCTCAGAGTTCTGCGGAGCAGAGCAGAACCAGTGCCAGCCCTCCTGCAGAGCCCCTGCCCTGCTGACAGAGCAGTCCTGGGGCTGGGAAAGGCACGAAGCAGTTGCCTGTGGCCTGCAGAATGTTGTGTAGTGCTCCTGGTCCCTGCTGTTTATGGAGCCATGTCACCCAGTGCTGTACCTCTAAGGCCTGTCCCAGCCATCTGGGTGCTCAACACAAGAGAATTATGAACTCAAGGCCTGTTTTTAGATGAACTTTTAGCCTGAGAAGAGCTAAAGCAATGTATCTGGGGCAAAAGGCTCTCCTGCAGTCTGTTCCCTGAGGTCACAAGTGGCCAGATAAATCTCAGTGCCCACTTAGAAGCTCGTGCTGAAGCAGGGATTAAACATTTGCCCGAGATGCTGCTGTTAATTGGGGATAGATAAAGCAGGAGTTTGATCCTTTTCTGCTGTGCCTTGATTTCAATAACAGCCACGCAGTGGTCTGTCAGCTGGGCAGCAGGAAGGGCTCTGAGCTCGGTTTAGAGCTGCACGTGGCCCTGCTTTGAGCTGTGCTTTGCCAAACCTCTCTGTACAGGACTCCTGCAGTGGCAGCAGCATCCTCGCCAACGCTCGCCTGTGGGGAGTCCAGATCCTGCATGTGGATGGTATCCTTCGCTGTGGGGTGCAGTGAGGCTGCTGGTAATGAGGGATTTTGGAGACAGGTGGAGCAGAAGTGATGTAAGGAGAGTAGAACAGAAGGAAAGAAATTGCAAGCAAATATCCTGGAGTGATGCCATCCTGGCCGAGGCCAGGCCTGCCCTCAAACACCAGATTTATTTGTGTGTACAGAACGTGCCACTGTCACATTTGCAGCAGCAAACACAGGGTACACTGTAATGTGCTGAAGGTGGAACATTAGGAAATGTCAATATCTTGGTCAGTACATCAATTTGTTCCAGAAAGACCATTTTTACTAATTAACCTGGAAGTACAGATCATGATAAGGGCAGGATTTGGTTGGGTTTAATTAGGAAGTGCTGGTGTTTGAGGACCTGTGCTGGAAGGCACCTCCCGTCCCCATGATGGATGGGGAGGGGGTGATGGGAAAGACAGATGGTGGAACTCTGATACTAATAATAGGTCTGGAGTAAAAGGTTCCTGAGTGTCTGATGACAGTGACATACAGCTGTGGCTGAGCCTGTCTGGATCATGTCCCTGGGCTCTGCTCGGCCTCTGGGGCTGCCAGGCCTCGGGCTCTGCTCTGTGTGCTGCAGAGCTCCTGCCAGTGTCTCCTTCCTGCAGAGCCCCAGCAGCCTCCAGCTCTGCTAGAGAGCAAACAGGAGGGCTGTCCCTCAGAATGTTTTCTTGGCTTCATCTTGGACCATTCCCTGGGGGTGTTGCTCTGCCAGGGGCTGCAGGCTCCGGCTTTTCCCGGTGCCACGGGGGGTCCGGAGGGGAACAGCTCCCTGCCCTGGCTGAGCTTTGGCTCTTTGACATCCCACCTGCACAGAAATGTTGTCCTACACCCAGCAGCTGCTGCGAGCCATCTCGGGAACAAGGAAGCAGTGCCAGAAGACAGAGGTAACAGCAACTGCAGCCAGGTTCAGGAGTTCAGTGTCCCTGGGCAGCTTTGAACAGTTCTTGTAGCAACTTCAGTGCCAGTGAGCCAGTCAGGGAGGTACTGGATCCCATCCAGTGCTGGGCAGTCTGGTGCTTCTCTTAGTGATGGAGATGACAAAATTCAAAGAATTCTTCCTTTTATAAAGCTGGGGGTAAATCCAGATGAGACTGGGGCAGCTGTTGATAACTATCAGCATCCATAGCACAGCTTGTACTGACTTTGACCCTAAGGGACTAAGGCTCATGGTTTAACCCCAGATGGCAACTCAGCCCCACACAGCCACCCTCTGATCCCCCCTGGGATGGGGAGAGACCTGGGAGAGAAGAAGTGAGAAAGCTCATGAATTGAGATAAAGATGATTTAGTAGGGAAAGCAAAAACCACACACACAAGCAAAGCAAAGTAAGATGATGATGTGGCTGGTACAGTGGCTCACCAAAGGATTGGTTAATGCACTGGAGAGGTCAGGGGGAAGCTGGGATGTAAGGACAGGGCGTGGCAGCCTTTATGTTGTATTTAAACTAACCCTGGGTGTCTTGGGAGACAAAATGAGAGGAGGTGCTATGGGTGGTACAGGAGCTCTGAAGTGGTGGGTGAGGCTGCTGCTGCTCTGGGATCAGTAACTACAGCTCTGCTTGTGCTGCTCCCATGCTAAATAAGTCTCTTTTTCCTCTAGGTGAAATGCCCTGCCTCCAGATCTAAAATTCACAAAGGTAGGCCTGGAAGTTGTGCTGCTGTTTATGCTCAGATATGGCACTGCTTGGAGAAGCCTCATTTAGAATTTTAAGTACATCAAAACCTTTGGCAATCCCAAAATATGCCAACTCTTTAGGTAGTTCCCCTTGAATGGGTTCTGTTACTCCTTGTTGGAGTCTGTCTGCAGCCTCCCAGGACAGCTGAGGACCTTTGATTTCACACTCTGTTTAAAAATCCTAAAAACTGTTTGCTGCCAGCTCCCAGAATCCCAAGGCACCTGAGAACTGTGCTGCTGCTCATTGAATCCAGCGGCTTAAAGGAGGTTTTGAGGAATAATGCATCCTGCAGAGGAGAGCGTGTTCCTCCCAGCCCACTCACTTCTGCTGGGCTGAGATGTGCTGCTGAGACACCGATCCAGGGATAGCGCTTCCCAGGGAGGAGGGAGGGGGGAGCAGCGTTGGACTCATCTGCAATTAGACAAGAGCCAATTGTGGTGCTGAAATTGGCACTGGTGACGTCAGTTGATCTGTGACTTGTTTGACTCCACACATCGGAGAGCGAACGCTCGGGAAGGGTTTGGAGCAGCCTCCAGCCTGGATTGTGTGTGAGACACTTGGGAGTTATTTCCCAGTTTGGGGTGGGGGGGAAAGTGCTGAAGAAAGGCTCGAGAAGCTGTTGGATGAGGCAGATTGTGGCTGCGAGCTTTGAGCTCTGTGCTGGGTGCACTCTGAGCCTGGCCTGGGGTCTCACAGTGACATTGGAGCCGTTTGTCACTGCTGGGATCGCTCGGGACCCGCACACCCATCTGAGCTGGATCTGGGGCCTGCTCTGGGAAGTGCTGAGCATTTGGCAGTGTTTACATGGAAAAAACTTGATCCTGTACTGAAATAGCTGCTTCAGTGACGTAGCAGCACATTTGAGGCAAGCGGAGGGTGAGGCTGGTGAGGACAGGTGGGCTCAGCTTTTCTGGGGAAGGAGGGTGAAATATCTTTGGAAAAAATAGCACTGAGTGCCAGGATCGCAAGAAAACAAAACTCCTTGCCCTTCAGAGGCCATGAGGGAGGCAGGAGAGGCTTGGTTTCAGGGTCAGGCAGATGCCCTGTGGGAACGCTTTGGTGTTTATTTGTTTCTTAGCCAGATCAGGACTCAGGTTTCCAAGGTGAGCGTAATGTGAGTGGAACGCACCTGTGGGACAGGAGGGACCTCGGAGCCTCCCCTCCCAGCCTGGCTCTGAAAACCTTTTCCCTCAATGCACTGCTGAGACTCTTCTGCTCCTTTCATCTATTTTATGCCTCTGTAGAAAGCAAAGCTGCTGTTTGCCCTCCTCTGGAGCTGAGTAGAGGCCAGACACTGCTCTCGAGTAGTGTCCTGGTGCCAGGCTTGGCTGGGCAGCACCTTGGTTTGTCTCCAGCAGCTCTTGCTGCTTTGACATCACCATCCTTGCCTGAGCCGGGTTCTGCACTTCACGCTCTTGAGGCAGGGTGGAAATGGAGGAAAAGGTGCTGGGAGTCAATGCAGAGCTCTGAGCCTGTGCAGCAGCAGCTTCCTGAGCTCCCTCCTCATCCTCAGTGGCACATTGTGGGGGGAATTTGTGTGGCAGTTCTTGGGATTGGAGTCAGAAGGCTCAGGGTTAGGCCTGTGGCTGTAAGACTAAGGAGGCATTAAAGATGTGAGGGGATGGCTGAATACTCTTTAAAAGGTGGAAGTGTCCCATGGTTGGGCTGCCTGGGCTTTGGTCACCCCACTGCACACTTGGGGCGAGGGCTGTTGAAGATAACCTAAAGAGCCGTTTTGGCTGTGCTTGGCCACCACTTGGCATTCACCAGTGCCAGAAATTCTGATGCATTCAGCTCTGGAGCCCAATTCTGTTGGGGAATGAGTGACCAAGTAGGAAATTTGGCCAGGAAAACTTCTAACCAGGTTTCTCTCTGGCAGGAAAATTGAAGCCCCCTTTTCTGAAGGTTGAAGACCAGAGCAGGTAAATGAGACCTTTCTAAATACCCAACCTTAAAACCTCAGGGTCTCTCCTTCATGGGTTTCATTCCCAGTGACTGTTCTGCCCACGAGGCAGAGCCTGGCTTCTGTGCAGACCCTGCTCCACACTGGGAAGTTGACTCTCTCCTAGAGGGAGGCAGATGGAGTTTAGAGAAACAATCCAGGTGTCTTGTGTGTCAGAGACAAAAAAGGTGTTAAACAAGACTTGACAGCAGTTTCCTTCCTTGCTCGGATTCCGTGTGTGATCCTCAGCAGGTCACTTAATCCACCCGAGCCCTCGGCAGTGAGGAATGAGATTGAAGCACAGGAGGTCAGGGCCTGTAACTCGATGACAGCCTTGGGCACAGGGGACCTGATCCCTGTGGTGTTTCTGAGGAGTCTGTAACTCTACCAGCATCCACAGGGCAAATTAATTATTCCAAAGGCAACATTTAAGGCAGCTCAGAGTCAAGTACTGGGGTTTACAGGCTACATGCAATGAAGTGTGAGGGGAGAGACGTGGCCTGGGAACCAAAACCCTCCTGTGCTGTGGGGTAGCTGGAAATACTGCACTGCTGTGCCCTGGGGCAAAAAGTTGGGGCTTGGGCTAGCGGGCAGACTTGCCTTCTGTCCAAAAGATGCTCCACTGGGGCTGTTACGGGAAACTGGGTTTAACACTTCCAGTGAGAAATGGGAACTCTGGCACAGCCACAGGAGAGCATTGGGCAGCATCTCCTCATAAATGAGGTGGCACCTTGAGCCCCTCTGCAGGGGGGACAGCTCTGAACCCTTGCCGGCACTGCCACGAGGCTGATGTCCTGATCTGCTGCTTTCAGGCAATTCCGGCCCTTCCATCACCAGTTCCAAAGCTTTCCTGACCTCAACTTCCTGGCACCCAAAAGCTCCAGCCCATTTGAGCCTCTGAGAAGCCTCTCCAATTCCTGCCAAGCCAGGTAGGCTGTACCTCCTCCTGTGCAAGTGTTTAACCCCGCTCCTGCTCACTGCTGGTTCCTGGGATCTGGGAGCCACCTGCGTTTGGGTGAGGGCACAAGGAGCCCTGTCCTGGGTCCCTGCAGGTGCTGCCAGGCAGGGTGACCCCTGTGCTGTCCCTTGCAGGGGTGCTGAAGGCTGTGCCCTGCACAGCGCCGGGGGGAAGAGCCCCCGCTCCACACCCGTCACTGTGCCCAGGAAGAGGAGGGGGTTTTGTGAGTGCTGCCAAGAGACCTTTGAAGAGCTGCAGAAGGTAAACGTTCCCCTGGGACCTGATTGCTTGCAAGAGTTGTGGGGGGCACTCAGAGGCTTCGTTAATCATGTCATGCCCTTTAGCACTGTAAACTCCTTCGGGAAGAATTGCTGTATCCAGCAGGAGCTGCCTCTGAGATGGGAACATGGTACATCTGTGTGCCCAGAGCAGCAGGTCAGAGCACAGTGGCTCTGACGGTTGGAGCACGACATGCTCACCTCTTAGGGAGAGCCTCAGGGATCATCCTGTTACAGGATCCATAAGGTGAAGAGGCTGTTGCATGGCAGCCATGGGGCACAGGATTGAAAAGGTGGGAGGAGGTTTTTAATCTCCTGGAAGATGCCAAGCAAGGGGGCTTCCAGAGCCCAGCTGTGAGTGCGAGACAGTGGTGGAGTCTATTTCCTGCTGCTGGGGAGGCTGTGGGCTGCCCTTGGATCCAGACACAGCCTCCTCATCGGCAGGAGCTGGGAACAGGGCGCTGTGTGTGTGTGTGTGTGTGTGTGTGTGTGTGTTCCCAAACCTGCTGCCGGACATTGGCTCTGTCCCTTTGCCCTCTGGTCTGGTAGGCTGTGGGAAGTGCCTGGTACTGCAAATTCCTCTCCTGGCAAAGCTTTAAGTGTTGTTAAAGGGCCTCTGCCACCTTCCAGCATCTCCAGAGCCCTCAGCACCAGCGGTTTGCCCGGGACAACTCCCAGTACCTCCCTGTGGATCGTGTCATCTCCCAGCTCACCAGCAGCTTTGTGGAGTGGTCAGCCAAGTAAGTCTGGGAACCTGGGAGCTCCTGGAGGCCAAAGGCAGCAGGGTGCTGCACAGCACCTTCACAGAACGGGGTCCCTGTGCCAGGAATCAGAGGCTGAAGCAGGACCAACATGGCACCTGCTGGGCAAAGCTTAGACAAACCATGGGAGATGTTCCTGTGTTTCCATGGGTTTTCTCCTTCAGGGAACTCCCCATGGGCTCCTAGTGCCTCCTAAACTAGAAAGGGCAGCTGAGCCCACCTCTTCTGTCCCTGTGTCTGACTCAAACCCTGCTGCTCTGTAGCCCCCCTGTGCCTGGATTCTGGGGTGAGGAGGCTGAGATCCCTTGTGCTGCCCATCTCTGCCAGCAGCAGAGTCATTCTGAGTCTCACCAGGCTAAAATTCCTTCCCTGCTTCTGAGCAAGGGCTGCAAACACCCTGCACTGCAGAAGAGGCCTGGTCTCCCTGGGGAAGGGCGTTCCTGGGGCTGGGTGAGCATTAACTGATGGTTCCTCTCAGGGTGCCCTGGTCCTGCCTGGCAGATGAGCATGGAGTGCCTCAAGCGCACAGCACTGGAGGAATCAAGCTGCTGCCAGCAGAGCTGGGCAAGGAAGGGGAGCAGCCTGAGCAGAGTGCTGTGGAACTGGTAATGGATACAGAGCTGGATCCTGGCCTGAAGACTAAGGGATGTTCCCCCTGCCTGCCCAGGGACAGGGTCAGAGTTCCCAGAGGAGGAGGGGAGTTGTCAAAGCACGGCTCCCTGGGGCTGCCCGGGGCAGCAGGGCTCAGCAGAGGGGTCTGTGCTGCCCATGGCACCATGGAGGAGGCTGGGCTGGGGGCTTCAGGCTTAGGCTTGGCTCCTGAGCTGGGCTGGGGGCCTCGTGCAGCACCCGCTACTGCCAGAGAGGCTATGGCTTCTTCATCTGAACCTCACACGCAGCCTGGGTCTGTCAGCCGCCCTCCCCAAGCACTGCCTGCCTCCAGGAAGCGCCAGCTGTGCTCCAGACAGAGCTCCCAGGTGGGAAAGAGGCCCAGGCTGGAGCTGGGCTTTGGCCTCTCCCCTGCGGGTGAGCAGATGGAGCCGGCGGGTGGTGGGCTGGGGGCACAGGGTGCAGGGCAGGTGTCTGAGCCAGGCCTGCCCCTGGGCACAGAGCTCTCCAACAGACCTCACAGCTCCCTTGCTTTGGATCTGTACCCATGTGGGAGCCCTGGGGACCCTGTATCCCAGCCGGGATCCCCGGGAGCTGCGGCTGCAGGTTTTGATCCTGGGGAGGCAGCTGCAGCCAGCACTGTCAGCGAGCGTGGCTCGAGCAGGGAGAGATCCCGAGGAAAGCAGCTCGGAGGGGACAGTGACAACACTCCCAGGAATGGGAACAGGCCTGGTCTGGAGAGCACAGCGAGCAGGACCAGCTGCCCTGCTGGCTGCCTGCCCTCTCCCACACTGCCCGTGGCTGAAGCCAGATGTTGCTGCTCACTCTGTGTCAGGGCAGCAGAAGAAACAGCCCCCGGAGCTCCCGGCGTCCCCGGGCAGGGCACAGAGCGGGCGCCGAGCCCCAGCCTCCTCCCGCCTGCTCCCCAGAGCCCAGAGGCTGCTCACGGCTTCAGCAGGAGCTCCTCGGAGTCAGACTGGGATGTGCAGCTGCTCCCCAGCCTCACGGGTGTCCAGGGCCGCAGGACTGCGGCTGTGGACAGGGACTTGCTTCAGCAGACGCACGGCAGTGTGAGGGACAGCGGGTACGAGTCTCAGCTCTGCTCCGTGCTGAAGGAGTCGGAGCTGGCCTGGGCAGGCCGAGAGGACAAGAACTGCAGGAACTGCTGCACAGAGACCAGAGGAGCCTCTTTCCCCATATTTGGGACATTGTTTGGCAGCTAAAACCGCCTTCAGGCTGCTCTCTGGACCCTCAGTGGGAGCTGAGAAGGGATTTACCAAGGCACCCTCCGTGTTCAGGACCAGGAGGCACATCCAGGAGTGAGGACAGTGCCAGCAGCCTGGGCAGCTCTCCCGCTGGGAATTGATGGGGATGCAGTGGCTCTGTTGTCCTTGGCTGTGATCAGGGCTGGGATCTTCCCTCCTCTCTGCTGGCCACGTTTAGAGCCAGCAGCTTCCTCTGACTCCTTGCAGGCTGCTGACACGGTGGTGCCTCTGGAAGTCTCTCTTCAGCAGGAATGTGCTCTTTGACCTTCCAGAGTGAGAGCAGGGCCTGTTCCTCCTCTCACATGGTCCCCAGAGCTGCAAAGACTTAGGAGAGGAGGGTCATGTGCTCCTCATGTGGCCTGGAGGTTGTCTTTGAGTATTTTTCAGGTGGTTTTAACTTGTTTGGGGTTTTTTACAAGCTTATTAACTTTGAAATAAAATGGAGGGATGAGATCCTGCTCTGCCTCGCTGTAGGTGGAATGTGTCTGGGGGCAGGAGCAGAACAGCAGGGGGTGGCAGGAGGAAGCTTTGCTGGAAGGGGTCTGTGGGTAATGGGCACCACGATGAAGGGGGCACAGCGGTTTGTCCAGCCCCAGAACATCTCCCCATCTGTGGTTTACCAGAGGAGTGTGGTCAGCAGGCGCTGGGAAGCTGTGGTACCCAGTGCAGGGGTGGCACCCAGTAAGGAGGGGTGTGGAGAAACTGGGGAGCAGCTGGTAGGAGCCTCTTGACCTTTCCTGGGCTTGGGGCTGAGGATGGGAGGTCAGGGACAGGCTGGGCTGGCTAAGAGGATGTTCTGGAGTGTCTAAAAGCAGCCCGTGGCTTCCTGAAGGGCACAGTGCCAAGCGGAATGGAGCCAACCCCTCAGGGCTGCCAGGTGTCAGCCTGCTGCCAGGTGCAGGTTGGGAAAAGGAAAGGCTCAGGGCCTGGCACCCAGAGGAGTGGGGTCTCTCTGTCCTCCGAGATGCTCAATCCCTGAGTGAGGGACAACAGTCCCTCCTCCACTCCAGGCTCAAAGGGAAGGCTTGAAGTGGGATCATGTAGTGGGAGCAGGGACTTGGGACACACGAGGCTTCAGAGGTTCCTTCTGAGCTAAATCCTTCTCCAGTGCAACAGCCAAACTCCAGTGCTTTACCTGCTGCAGCCCCTGTAAGGAAGGGCTGATCAAAACTGTGGCAGGAGCTGAACCCCACTGGGCTCGGGGCTCTGCCGTGGAGATGTCCCTGCAGCCACAGGCTGTCCCAGCAGGGAGGTAATCCCTGGGAGAGAGGGGCTTGGAGCACCAACCAGCCACTGTCCTGGTGTGCTCGGCCTCCTGGAGAGAGTGAGCAGCTCTGTGCCCCTCAGAGAGCAAAGAGGGTGCCCTGGGAACACAGGAATGGCCCCTCCAGGCCCTTGGCCTATGTGAGCAGAGCTCCAGGGTGTCCCCTGTGGAGACTGGGATAGCTCATGGTGGTGAGCTGACCTGGGAGATCAGCACTGGGGGGACAGCAGTTGTCCTTCACCAAGCCTGGGTGGGGAGAGGGACACCCAAGTGCCAGCTGCCCCCTCCTCGTGCTGACCAGTGAATTACACTGTGGAGTCCCTGCTCTGGGGGACTGAAGCAGCTGCTTCATGGCTCCTTGGGGCCCCTGTAGGCCTTGGATCAGATGTTCCGGCTGCAGACACAGAATCTTGGAATGGTTTGGGTTGGAAGGGAAGGGACCTTAAAGATCATCCAGTTCCAACCCCCTGCCCAGGGCAGGGACACCTTCCACTAGAACAGCTGCTCCCTGGTGTCGATCCACCCTGGCTGAGCACCCCTTTGTCCCTGTGGCACTGAGAGGGACTCTGTCCCTCAGGCTGGCAGGCTCAGAGCTCCTGAGGAGCCAAGCAGGTGCTGGATCAGCTCTGCTATGCCTGATGCTGCAGTTCCTCCCCTCACTGGGTGGAGGAAGAGGAAGGTCCGAGGGCAGCAGGTCCCAGTTTGGAAGCCCTGCGTGCCCCAATGCTGTCATGGAGGGAGGTGGGGCTGATCCAGGCTGATCTGCCTCGAAAGGAGCCTTTGCCAGCCGGGAACCCCCTGGGTGTGGCTGAGAAGGTGCCCCCCAATCGCTCGGCCTGGGGGCCCTGGGGGGGCTTTGAGCCCCCCAGTCTGAGCACGACCCTCAGCACATCCTCTGCTCAAAGCAGGCCGGGATGCACCTGCTCCTCAGGGGTCGGTTCCTGACGGCTCTGCCAGCGCTGGGGGTAACGGGCTGAGCTGCAGAGGGATTTGTTGGAGTAGGAACACAAAATGGACAAAAAAAGTCCTGGAGAAGGGTGAGGGATGTGAACTTGGGGTTCAGGACCCCGTTTGCTCTTTTGGGGCAGCTCCAGGGCCTTCCCGGGGCACCTGGCCTCTGGGATGAGCTGCGGCCACTGAAGCACCTGCATCCTCCCCAGTGGGAGCACGTGGTGACTCTGTTTGACCCTGTCCCCCGATCAGACACAGGCAGAGGTTGCCCATTGCCCTCCACGGGGAGCCCGAGGATGGCCCTGGGCACCCCCAGCAGGGAGAGCTGGGGCTGGGGGTCTCCAGGTCTGTGTCCCACGCTCAGTCCTGAGGGAATAGTCTCCTCTGTGCTGATTGGTGCATCCATCCCGTGGGGCTGGAGCTCTGTGCCCACTAGGACAGCCCATCCTGGGGGTGCCTGTGGCTGTGCTGCCTCTCCCCATGAGCTGTGTCACCCCCCATGCTGCTCTCCCCCCTCCAGCTGCAATAAACAGGAATTTACTGGGGCTTGTCTCCCTGAAATGGTTCCATTACGACCAGGAGGGAACACGGCCTTGCAGCATCCCCCAAAATCAGAGCAGAGAGGGACTCCTGGTTCTGGTGCTTCCTGAGAGTGGGGACCCCCCAGAACCCCTGGATGACACCACCCACCCACTGGGGGCAGTCCAGAATCGCCCCATGTCCCCAGTGCTGGGGGCACCAGCACCTCCTGCTTTCAGCACCATCCCCTTGGAACCCCCAGCTCCATCCAGAGCCGGACTCCCACAGCCAACACCAGCCCTGGGACCAGTCAGGGGCTCAGTTCCAGCAGGGAGGGTGGTGCTGGGTGGGGGCTTCAGTCCCAGCTGGGGGGTCTGATGATGGCTGTGGGTACTGGTACTGGTTGGAAGCTCCAGTACAATCTCTAGGGGCTCTGGGACTGGCTGGGAACCAGCTGGGGACTGGGGACTAGTCGGGGACTCGGTACCAGCTGAAGGGAACTCGGTACAGGCTGGGGGCCTCCAATCCCCACTGGAGGAGGCCCTGTACTGGCTGGAGAGCCTGGTGCTGGTGTTGGGAGGGTTCGGTACTGGCTGGAGGGGCTGGTACTGGTGTGGGGGTCCTGCACTGGCTGGGGGGGAGCAGCAGGGGCTGAAGAGGTTTGGTTCTGGCTCAGGGTTCCAGACCTCAGGAGGTCCAGTATTGAGTGGGGAGTGCTCGTACTGGTGTTCCTGTGCCGGTGGGTGTGGGGGGACACGGTCTGGTCCCGGCTGGGAGGGGTCTGGCACCGCCCGGTCCGCTCCAGTCCCTGCTGGTGCGGGGT
>VZTD01003684.1:300400-331731 GCA_013397725.1 Rhagologus leucostigma
GGAGAGGAGAGGAGAGGAGAGGAGACTCTGGCTCTCTCCCGAAGTCCCAGCACACAGTCTGCCCTGTGATGGAGCATCCTCGCCGTGCCTCTCCAAGTCGAGGCCTTTCTTTGATACATGGAAAATTCAGGGAAAATGATGGGTTTGTCACCATGGAGAAACTCAGCAAGAGTTTGCACACCTCAGGTGGAAGCAGATCCCAGCTCTGTCTCGCCCACGATGGGAATTTTGCTATTTAGGCTCCAGATGGAAACAAGAAACAAACCCGTGCACGGAAAAGAGGCCGTTTGGGGAAAGAGGCTCTTGGCTCCACACACCTTGCGAGCAGCTGACGCTCCACAGGGCATTCCAGAGACCAGGCACGGGGGGAAGGAGAGAGTCAGAGCACCCAGCTGCCAAGGCTCTGCCAAGCACAGCACATCCTCAGTGGAGGTGACTGTGGATGACCAGCAGGAGCCAGGCAGGCTGTATGGGAATGGATTAGGAAGAAGCTTTAGCAAGGACTCGTGGCAGCCTGGCAAACCCAACAGGTCGTGGTGACTGCAGTGACCTCCCAGGCCTCTCCCTGCTGGTTGTGCTGCTGAGCAATTCGGGCTGATCAGAGAATCACAGAAGGTTAGGACCATCCGAAAGCCCATCTGATTCCACCCCCTGCCATGGGCAGGGACACCTTCCACTATCCCAGGCTGCTCAGAGCTCCATCCAACCTGTCCTTGGACACTTCCAGGGATGGGGCAACCACAGCCTGTGCTGTGCTGTGCCTCACCACCCCAGAAATAAAAACCTTCTTCCTTAAATTTAATCTAAATCGATCCTCCTTCAATAAAAAACCTTCACCCCTCATCCTGTCACAACAGGCACCAGTGAACAGTTTGTCCCCACCCTCTTATCCCCTTGAGTACTGAAAGTCCTGCGATAGCACACCCAGAGTTACCCAGTGTTCAAAAAATTTGCTGGGGAAAGCCGGGATCATTTGGCTTTTAGGTAAAAGATACCAGAGCTGAAACCTTTTGCTGACCAGTTTGAGTGACCACTGACCCGATTTCTACCAGCAGAGAGGATCCCTCAAACGCGGAGAATAAGGACTCGAGCAAAAACTCAGGCTTCCCAAGGCTTCCCACAAAACAGACTCAGGTCAAACCCCAAATCAGTTTTAAAAATTCTTAGAGGCTTAAGGAGCTCAGAGGGAGGGACCTGCCAGGGGCAGCCCCCCCGGGCCCAGCGTGGGAGCACCGGGGATGGAGTGTCCCCCCCTCCAAGGGCACTGAACACTCAGTGTCGGGGGGAAGAGAAAAGGAAAGAAGGGCTGAGCCCTGAGGTCAGCTCAGCGACTGAGGAGCAGGCAGGAACCGCCCCAGGGCACCACGGACACCAGCCAAATCCCAGAGGGAATCCGATGGAGCCGGACACAGGCTGGGGACAACGGGGCAGCTCGGGGGTCAGAGTGCAGTCACACCAGTGCCTGTGAGAAGCCGTGCGCTGGAGATGGTGAGAGCCAGACCAGGGGAAGGGGAGGATTTTCACCAGCCAATGGCCTGGAAACAGGACTGAAGGCTTTGGTGTCCTTTAACTTGGGCTGCGCAGCCGCCAGCTCCGGAGGCAGGGCGCAAATATCCCGGGGAAAACGGGGGAAACCCAATTCCCGGGGTCTGTTACGGCTGGACTGCACAACAGCGTTGCCCAATGCCCTTTAAGGAGCGATCTGCTGCTGCCAGGCGCTGCCTGCGTCCCTCGCAGGTCTGTTCCAGCTCGCAGCCCGTGCCACGCCAGGCGCGGGCGCAGCTCCCGGCCCGGCTTTAACCCCCGCGCGGCCGCGGCGGAGCCGGCGTGACCCCGCTCCCGGGGCCGGCGGCTCACGGGGGAGCGGTGCCGCCTGTCGCAGTTCAAATCCAGGTCAGCACAGCTCCGCGGAGTCCCAGCGGGCCCCGGGATCCCGGTCTCACCCTGGCAGCGCAGTCAGCCGAGCTCCCGCTCCCACCGGGGCAGCGGCACCCGCGCAGCGCCCGGCGCTGGCCCCGCCCGTGCCCCGGCCCCCGGCCAAAGGCAGAGCCGGGGAGCAGAGGTTGCCGAGTTAAACTGGCAGCTGACAAAGGGAAGGTTTGTTTTCCCATTTCCTGAGGTTTTTCTTCCTAGCGCTTGAGAATTTAAATTCACAGCTAGAATGAGCAGTTTGTTAAATCAGGTTTGAGGTCTCTCAAGGTCCTGGCTCTCCTCGCTGGGACATCGGCGGTGCCACAGCCGCCAGGTCGGAGGAGTTTATGTAACTCTGCTCTGGCTGTGACACTTTCTCTGGGATCTCCTTTCTTCACAAGGATCTTCCCCTTCCCTCACTGGATATCAAAATACTCAAAATGACTAAATTTGAGCACTGCAGAGCATCCTAATGCACAGTTTTGTTAAAAACCCAGCAGGCTCCTTATGCTGCTCCATCCAGCTGGTCAGCAAGGGAAGGCGAGAGGGGAAAAGAAATGAGATTTCAGAGCCAACAATTAAATCAGGATTCAATTTCAGAGAATCACAGAACCATTAAGGTTGGAAAAGACCAACCTTGGACCAATCACCCCCTTGTCACCCAGAGCAGAGCACTGAGTGCCACGTCCAGTCATTAAATCACACCCTCCTGAGCTCATCTCCTCCTAGCCATGGACTGTCCTCTCTGTGCACAGGGGACAAGTCCCCAGGGACAGTGTGACCTCTTGGACACACTGCCACGGGAAGCTTTGGGGCACCTTGGAAATCCCACATTCTGGGTGAGCCAAGGGAAAAAGCTCTCCTGCTTTCTGTCTCACCACAAACTTCTGTCCTTGAGGGTGAGGTGGTTATTTTATACCTGCAGAGCACCGTGCTCCCAGCCTGCCCAGCAGCATCCAGGTGCTCCTGGCAGCAAGAACCTGCACCAGGCAGGGGGACACTGCTCGGCATCACCCCCTGGGCTCACCCTCTGCTCCTCTCTCTGTACCTCTCTCCCTGTATTTCCCTCAGTAAACTCACTTTCTCTGTGATACAATCGCATCTGGGTTGGTAATGCAGAAGGTTCTTACCCCTGCCAGGCTCCTGTCCCTGTGTGTCCCCAGGTGCCGTCCCCTGGCACCTGCCCAGCCCCGCTCCCAAACTCCTCACTCACACCAATTCTTACCTGTCTGCAGCAGCAGCATTTCTGGTCATCACCTGTTCCTGGCACCGGAAGGGTCCCAAACTTCCCATTAGCTCGCTTGAAGGCAGCAGCACCTGCAGGAGAGCTGGAAATTATTATATTATGTATATTATATAGATATAAGATATATAAGACCATAAAAATCAGACTCGTTTGGGTTGAAAAGACCTTTTCAAAGAACACCTGGTCCGACCCCCTGCCATGGGCAGGGACACCTTCCACTGTCCCAGGTGGCTCCAAGCCCTGTCCAACCTGGCCTCGGACACTTCCAGGGATCCAGGGACAGCCACAAGTTCTCTGGGCACCCTGTGCCAGGGCGGAATTCCTTCCCAGTATCCCACCTAACCCTGCCCTTTGGCAGTCGGAAGCCGTTCTCCCTTGCCCTGGCACTCCAGGCCCTTCTCACAAAGGCACTGGTGTGTTACCAAAGCTGTTTTCAGTACAGAATAGGCTTTTTTAAAAGTTTGCTGATCGTGGTTTTTCAGGTGATTTCAATTTTACGGAAAAAGTTATGAAAAGCCTGCCAAACATTCATAAATGGGAATATCAATTTTCTAGGGATAAGAAATACTCAGAGGGGAAGAAAAAGAAATAACTCCCTTCAATCCTTATATGTCTTTAAATGAGGGCAAGACAAGAGCTGAGGAGCCGCCCTGGTGCGTCTAACACTCCCAGCAGAGCTAAACCACACCACTGCTTGTTTGCTGGCTGGAGGAATCCCATTCATCGGCAGGGCCTGGGATCCTGACTGCCATGGGAACCCTGAGAGGAACCTCCTGGCCGAGCACATTCCAGACAACACCCAGGTGTGCATCGCTTCACCCCAGAGCCTCACCCTGTGCCGGGGCTCCAGTGGAAAAGTGAGTTCCCAGCTCCTGTTCTGCTCCTGCTTGGCCACGCTTCACCCCACAGAGGGAACCCAGGCCTCGGGCAGCCGCAGTTACAGCTCAGGCACGGGAGAAGGGCTCGGTGTGACCCTCCCAGGGTCCATGGGGACGCGGCCGCAGGGGCTGCGGTTCCGCTCCTGGGACCTGCGTCCTCTGCCAGAGAGTCACCGGAACATCCTGCTCAATAAAAATAAAAGGGAGGAGGACAGCAAACCATGGCCTGCACAGAAACGGCTCCTTAGTCCTGAAGAGCACTGATAAATGCCTTTAAATCCTCCTTCCAAGGCATTTTCCCCAGCTATCAACATGGAATTTACACAACAGCGATAATGTCACGCTGCAGAAAACAAAATGTCATTTCCCGAGCAATGATGAACTGGTATTTGGAGCCTCCTCTGATACAGAGCAAACGAATGGCAATTTCCCTGGGAGCAGAAGCCCCCGAGCTCCTTCCCCTGCTGCTGCAGAGGGTGGATTATGCCGAGTTCTGGCATTAACAGAACATCATTTCACTCATGCAAACGGATCCGTCCTTCAGGAACTGTTCCACGGTAACTGAGCCGAGCACGTCCCATTCACAGGGATCAGGCACTGAGCACGTCTCAATGAGCAGCTCCTTTGGATGGAACCTCACAGCAGCAAATTGTGTGCCTGGGACCAGGAGTTTTTGAATTATTAACAAATCAAGCTACAGGAATGTAACACACTTCCATACAAGCTGCTACAAAACCACAGCTGAACTACAGGTAGTTAATGTTAACTTAACATTAACAGTATTTAACACCCAACCTCTGCTTCCAAAGGGAAAATCACTCTGCAGAGAGGATCTCATTTATACTGGCAATACCCTTACCCTCACTTCACAGCAGAGGAAAAGGAGGTGGAGCTGTCAGCGGGCACCACAAAGCCTCCGCTGGGATCACGTCTAGACGTGTGGTGCTGGGAGAGATCTTCAGGCACCCGAGGCATCCGCCCGGGGCTGGCAGATGTGACAAGGGACCCCTGGGAGCTGCTTTGCTCCCTCTCTGCTCCCTCCTGGAGCGGCAGCTGGAGGCCACACAAACACCCAGGGGCACCTCCGGCAGCTCTGCACATCTGCCCGGGGCGGCGGAGCCGAGCCTGCAGGGGCTGAGTGTGAGCCCAGCTTTGACCTCTGGTTCTTCTCCTCCCGAGCACAGGATCAAACACAACCATCACAGGATGGGCTTCTACCAGACCACTGCCCCACAAATGTGTCACAAGGGCAGAGCACTGGGGCCATACCCCCTTTTCCAGCAGTGGTTAAAAGCATTTCAGACCTTCTCACTGTGAATTCACCGTTCAGCAGAGGCTTCTGTGCCTAAAACCACCAGAGCGCAGGCTGAGCTGGGGGCCTGTGGCTGCCGGCAGGGACTCACACAGGGATAACCACGTGCATAAAGACTGCAGGGGGTTAAGGGTCTGGGAGCAGCAGGAGCCCAGATCCTGGAGATCCCTGCCCTGGAACCTGTGCTGCTGCAGCAGGAGCCCAGATCCTGGAGATTCCTGCCCTGGAACCTGTGCTGGTGCAGCAGGAGCCCCGGCCCCAGTTATCCCTGCCCTGGAACCTGTGGCGTGGCTCAGGCTGGTGTTACCCTTCCCAGGCACGGAGCAGGCAAAGGCATTCCCTGTCCCGTGCTCTTCTCCGGGGCTGTGGAGCCTGTGGGCTGCTCGGGTGCCCTGGCAGTGGAGAAAAGAGAAGTTGTTAGTGCTGGAGCTGGCCCGGGTGACCGCCACCCCTCCTGCCCCAGCAGCCTGGAGCAGGGCAGCGCCGCGGCCGCTTCCCTCACTCCGGACAAACAGCCCTTGTTCCAAGCCCCCGGAACAGAACCCCGCTCCCTCTCAGCTCCCTGCCAGCTGCACGCAGGACAAACACTCCGCGCCTCCTTCCGCAGCCCGAGGTCAGCCCGGCAGCGCGGGGACAGCGGGGACACTCACCGGAGCCACGCTGTGACAGCCGCAGACACCCGGCCGTGCCCTGTGACAGCGCCCGGACCGCGGCTCAACTGGGGCAGCAAATCCCGCACAGTTCACTGGGCACTGCCCGCGTGCTCATCCATATGCATTAATGCAGATTTCCCTCTCTTCCACCCTTTCCAAGGCCTGACTTCTCAGTTTGGTGGGAATCCCTTTTTTAAGGCGATTGTTCTGGTCCCTGCAGAGCAATTCCCAGGCAAAGGCACAGGTAGTTCCGAGCCGACTCTTTATTGACCTGAACAAGGCCACATGTATAAACATTCCAAACTGTGGCTCTAAGACAAATCAGTAAATATCCCTCTCCCTCCCTCTCATATTCTATTGCTGGAAAAAAGAAACCATCTCACTCAGACTGGAGTAATCCACTGGATTTAATACATTATTTTTTTTTCCAAACCCAGAGAATGTCACCACAAATCCAAATTCCATCCAGTATTTTTTGTCCCAAAGTCTCTCCTGGACGTTTATTTCAGAATGGTCTACATTAAGCCAAAGCAAGAGCATTTTAAAGCAATGCAGGTATTGTTTCTTCAAAGGGAAAAACAAAGTCTGATACTCTGAAACCAACCACAGCCACAGCCAGAACAGAGCTGGGACAGACCCCAGAACCAGCAACGCACGCTCAGCTTCAGCCCAAATGAGCACTTTATACACGATGAAAGTGAAAATAAAAAGCAGTAACAGAAACAGCTCCATTACTTGGGATTTTCAGAATGAATCCAGCACTGGGATTAGAATATTGTGGTCACTCTGCTCACTAACAGGGACTTCCTGGGTGGGCAGAAGCCCACAGGACTGCCCTGAGGGCAGCAGCTTCACACAGGTCATTAATCGGGAAATAACACAAAACCAGGCAGCAGCAGGTGGGAGCCTGGTTTAAGTCATTAATAGGAATTTGGGAGGGGAGCAGTGAGGAGAAGGATTTTCCCTGCTTTCACTGGGGAAAGGCTGTTCCCAAAGCACCGCACGGGGTTAAATGTCACCCATTTGGGACACTGAACAGAGCACCCTCAGTGCTGGGGGTGATGAGTGGACTGTGGCCACCAGCCCCGTTTGTCTCCAGGCTCCAAATGTCTCTCCCTCGTACTTTGAGACGTTTTCCACCCAGCTTCCCAACCGCACTCACAGCTCGCTCTGGCACAGCCTCTGCCCATCACTGTGACTTTCTTCAGGCCACTGTTTAATTAGAGGAGCACTACTAATGAACTGCCCCAGACCACACAGCCAGTCCCAGCTCACCGGGCGATCCCCGCCCGCATCCACTTGCTGCACACGTCCAGGGTCACTCACACTTCCTTAGAGACACCACCCTGGCACTTCTCCCCTGCTCCCCGGAGCAGCCAGGGGTCAGTGCCAAAGGCCAGGGGGGCAATTCCCTTCCCAGAGTCCCCACAGCTCCAGAGGGGCTCACACGGGGGCTGCGCTGGCACAGCACGGGCTCTCCAGGTTGCTCAGGGATAGCCTGGACCCACGCCTGGCCTGCCTGGTGTCCCAGAGGGAAAACAGACCAAAACAACTCAGCACAACACCAATCTGCAGGAAGTGCTCGGGCAGAGGGGAACAGCAAGGACATGCTCACATTCCCTCAGAGTGAATTTAATGTGGAGACTGCACCTGGACATTCTGAGGGATGGGAATAGGGCAGGGATTTATCTGTGTGCTCCACGGAGCCTCACTCCTCATCCCTCACTCCCTCCAGGCTGCCCAGAGCAGCTGTGGCTGCCCCATTCCTGGAAGTGTCCGAGGCCAGGCTGGACAGGGCTTGGAGCACCCTGGGACAGTGGAAGGTCTCCCTGCCCACGGCAGGGCATGGAATGAGATGCTCTTTAAGGTCCCTTCTGACTCAAATCATTCTGGGATTCCATGATTCTATGAATCCTGCTCCTGACCCAGCTCTGATGAGGGACTGAGGTAGCCTTGAAAGAGAACAGTCCTGCTTGAAACAGGCCCCCAAAATATATTAAAATGCATGGAAACCTGGAAAAAAAAAAAAGGGAGCAGAGCAAGGTCCTGAATCCATTAAAAATAGCAGCAGAAAGCAGAGACATTTATCAGCATCTCTCCAAGACGAGCCGGCTCCTTGCCAGAAAGACAAAGCCAAAGGCATCAGTCCCTCACTCCCCTTCTGCTAATTGTAAATTCAAGTTTAATGCCAAACCCACAGAATGCCAGATCGGACTGGTCTCTCAAGCAGAAAGCTAAATCATACATATTGCTGTGTCTGAACTAAATTCCTGGGACAGAACGGAAGGAAGAGGGGTCTGGAATAAGGCAGAATCATTGATATTCGGAGAGGGCTCTGCGACTCTCACGGACAGCTCGCGTGTGCTGGCTGCCGGGACAGGGAGGGGATTCCACAGAGACAGTTACCATGACTCCATCTGACCCGATTAGTTCGGAAAGGACAGGAATCCTCCCCAAAAGGTACCACTGCTGCCCCTGGGCGCAGGGTGTTACCCAACAGGAGGCCTCACAAACTTCTCTCCCGATCGCTGTCACAGAAACACGCACAGTTACTGAACCCAGTCACTTCTATTCAGTTTTTTCTGGATGTTTTGCAGGAGTTTGAGGTGTCTCCTCCCTCCTGTTGCTCAAGGTGTGCGGAGAGCCCTGAGCCCTCTCTGCCCCACAACTGGCACTGCTGCTCCCAACACACACACACCTTTTTCCTGTGAGTCATTTTCCATAGAGGAAAAAGCCTGTAGGACACAGGAGCTTATGGGATGACACTTCCCGTTTGCAAGCAGCACATTAATTTAGTAAAGGACAGTCAGGAGCACCATTAATAGAGGCTTCCCAAATCTTTCCCCGCTCGTGACTCGCACCCATGAGCTGCCCGAAGAGCGGAGACTCCACTTCTGCGTGTTCAAGGCACTTTGGAAACGCAGCATAGAAAAGTTTTATAAAAAGTTTTACTTGGAAAACAAGGAAGAACAATGACGTAACTGCAGACAACAATAATAAAATTAACAAAATGCTAATGGCTACATATTGCTTTGTCCTTGTTGATATAAAAAGTGTAACATCAGATCCAGTGTACAAATACAAAAAAAATTGTGCATAATAAATGTACTATAATACTGTACATACAGCATAAACCGTTCAATGAGAATGAATTAAATATACCTATTTGTCTCCTGACTTGGAAGACAAAAGAATAAAGTTCTATAGTCCTAGAGTCAGTGTATAAACCCTTTCCAGGGGCTGAATCACGAGCCAACGGTATCCCTGAAAATAAGCAGAGTCAAATATTCCCTTAATGGAAGCCATTATTCATGGGACTGCTGGTTATGATAAACTAGGAGAAAAAACCACAACATATCAACCGAGCCAACGTTAAATCCAGACTGAGTTCTTCCCATCTCCTGACTTGCTACTGGCACTGCTTTTGTTTGAACCCGCTTTGGATTTCTTCCCTCTGGAACTGCTGGGGTTGTTTTGGTTGTTGTACGCCTGGATGGCGAGGTCCAGGCGGTCCTGAGCCACTTTGATTTCCCTCTGCAGGATCTCCAGGTCGGCGGGAATGTTCCCTTCGTTGCTGCCATACTGCTGTTCCTGAGCTATGTTGGCTTTGTTCTGCTTGTAGGCCATCTTGGCGTTGGACAGCTCCGTGCACTGCATCTGCTCCGGCTTCAGCGCGATGTTGTAGCCCGGGGGAGCCGACGGGGTGTTCCAGGTAAAGGGGTAGTTAAAGGTCCCAGAGTCAACCAGCTCCTTCTTCTTGGCATTCAACGTGTCCCGGATGGTGCCAAACCCCAAGTGGAGCATCTCCCAGACATTCAGGAGCAGACACATGCAGCTCACCCCGTACATTATCAGCAGGAAAATGGTCTTTTCGGTTGGCCTGGAAATGAAACAATCGACGTTGTGCGGGCAGGGCTTCCTGCTGCACACGAACACGGGGCTCACCTGGAAGCCGTACAGGAAATACTGCCCCACCAGGAAGCCAACCTCAAACAGGGCCCTGGCCAGGAGCTGCAGCACGTAAATCCTCATGAGCCCGTCCTCCCGGATCTGCCGCCGGCTGTCGTGCTTGGCTTTGGCAGGGCTCTGCTTCTCTTTACTCTCCCGGACGCTCTCCACCTCTATCTCCGGGTACATCATCGGGTCCTCCTCGTGGTCACCCTCAGCTTCCTCCAAGCCCCGGTGCTGCTTCCAGCGGATGGGCAAGCTCCTCCTCCTGGCTCTCCTGCTGGCTTCGCTGTGCTCCACCATCCGGGCGATTTTATGGATGGCGTAGCCTAAATACAGCACCGACGGAGTGGCCACGAGAATGATCTGGAAGACCCAGAACCTGACGTGCGAGAGAGGGGCGAAGGAGTCGTAGCAGACATTCTCGCAGCCAGGCTGCTCCGTGTTGCACACAAACTTGCTTTGTTCGTCATAATAAATGGATTCTCCTCCCACAGCAATTAGGACAATCCGAAACACAATCAACACTGTCAGCCAGATTTTGCCAACAAAGGTTGAGTGGTTCTGGATCTCCTCTAACAGGCGGGTCAGAAAACTCCAACTCATGGTGGTCAAATGAGTTTATCTAAAAAACAAACAGAACCCCCAAATACTTATGAGTTTATCAGCTCGAGCCTAAACGGTGCAAACTCAACCAAGACAGTCCGAAAACTCCAGACTTTTACACCCAGCACCCATCCATGTTTGTGACCATCACCTGCTATCGAGATCCAGCTGCCAGAATTTGCTTGAAGATCCTACGTCTCCTCCGCAGGCTTTTGAGAAATCTGCTGTGAGAAAAAGCAGCAGTTCAGTGTCATTTCATTAAAAAATGTGCTCCCAAAGCTACTCCCCGGCCCAAGAAAGAGACACGGCTGCTCTGGATGTCACAGGTTGATAAAAACATTCGCTGGAAGCTGAAGACTCCAAAACACAGTGGATGGGAAGACAAGTGCCCATGAGATTTTTGGGTGCTGTTGGCCACGTTTCACCACTGACAAGGGGATTTATTTTAACTTGTTACAGCCTGGGCTGGTGATCATGGTCTCAGCCACAACCCAGGGGAGACACTGTTGTCTCCAAGGGCAGTACCAGCTGTCCTAAGTCAGAAAGGGGTGGCTCAGTCCACCTGTGGTGCAAAGGAAGGACAACCTGGTGGCCTGAGCAGTGTCACCCTGCAGGGCCAACCTAGGGACAGGGCTGGGCCAAGGAACTTCTAGCTATGCTCGAACTATCCTGTGGATGGATTTGGGTTCGGTCCCTCTGGGAGGCTGAAGAGCTTCCTCCCAGGTTCAGAAAAGATTTCAGTGTGGATTTTGTAGTGAAAACCTGGTTAGAAAGAGTTACCTGTCAAAGCTTTTAGAAGAGCTACTCCACAGAAGTGAGTGGTGGGTGGGTGAGGGGAGAGGGGACAGCGCTGGCAGGAGCCGAGCGCGCGCCGGAACTACCGGGCCTGGCCGTGCTCCCGAGCGGGCCTGGCACAGCGTCCTCACTGCCAGAGGCAACTCTGCCAAATTCCAATGGCTGCAGATTCCAGGTTGCCCAGAGAAGCTGTGGCTGTCCCTGGATCCCTGGAAGTGTCCAAGGCCAGGCTGGACAGGGCTTGGAGCACCCTGGGATGGTGGAAGGTGTCCCTGCTTATGGCAGAGGTGGCACTGGATGTGCTGCAAGGCCCCTTCCAACCCAAACCATTCCATGACTCCAGGATAAATTCGCAAGCCGAACAGTAAAAATCCGATCCTTGGAAACTCCCATCTGGCAACACTTTGAACAAAACCCAGCAACACTGCAGGCCCTCCTGGAGCTCCAAGGAGTGAAACACAGGAAGAACTGCTGGACACTGTTAGAGCAACAGGGGATGAAGCATCTTTCAGACCTTATGATGATGTCGAATATCAGTTTGTTAAAGATTATTAAAAGAAATTAATACCTCAGAACAACATTTGGTGACAGATCCTGAACCCAGAACTGGACAAATCTTCAGCATTCTGATCTTAAAAGGGATTTATTCTTAACCTGAAGAAATTCCAGGAGACTCGAAGAAAACTAGTACTTGGAACTATTCAACTTCTTCCACGCAACTACAGAGTTGTTTATAGGCAAAATAATGAAATGTGAGGAGATGCAAGCAATGAAGAATTAAAAGATATAAATGTCATCTCGCTCTGGTGGAATTCAGCGTTTCACTGAAAAGCCAAGAGCAGGGACATGGTGTGGATGGGCTGTGCAGGACGTTTGATTTATCACTTCATGACAGTGGGAGAAAAAAAATAGCACAGGAGAGAACTAAAAAAGGCCATATTAAGTGGATCAGAAGTAACAAAAGTCTTGACGAATGATTCCCACATTAGATACAAGATAGTTCCAGAATTACAGCAGTTCTGAAAATCCCTGGCAGCCAGGCTGGATCTTCCCAAGATCAGCTGGGGAGTGGCTGCTGACAAAAGGGGCACATGGGACATGAGTTTGCAGGCTGAGAACTGGAGATGAGAGTTACCAGGGGTACAGGAAAACACGGATTGCTGGGGAGGCTGAGGCCCCTGGAACAGCCCCACTGCCTGAACCACACTCAGTGCAGCTCAGGAGCAGCAGGGCAGGGTTTTGTCACAGGAAGAGGTTGCTGTGGGGTCAGTGAACAGGGAAGGGAGGGAGGCTCCTGAAGGATCGGGATCTCGAGGAGCTGCTGATACGGTGGGGGTGATGGATGTGACCCCTGGCTGTGTCACCTGCAATCAGGAGCCAGGAGGGTGATCTTACCTCCTTGTTAGCGAGACAGCCCTGGGCGCCTGCGGCTGCATCCTTCAGCAGTTGCTCCAACATCAGAGAGTGGATACAGGAGGCTCAAAACCAGCTGAGGGACGGGGAAGATGCCTAAAAGTGAGTGATTTAGAGAGATCAATTGGTTTAGTTGGGAAACAGGGGAGGAAAATGAAAGTGAATCCCAATAGCAACGAGTCAGGATCATGATGTGTCATCAAAATTACCAATTAGGACAAAAATCCCCAGCCTTCGCTCAGGTGGACAGGCCACCTGCACGCAGCCCTGGAAAGGGGCATGTTTAGATCAGATGTGCTGCACAGACAGCAGCTATCAGAGGTGCATGCAATCCTCCCAAGGCTTCCATCCAAGCTCCTCTTCAACACAACCCTGCTGCCATCTTTCCACAGAGCACTGGCTGAAATGACACGTTTTTAGCAGGCAAGGAGAGCAGAGGTCCCAGTCCCAGTGCAGCCCCTGCCTGCAGCAGGGGCTCTGCACCCCCAATTCAGAAAGGCACCCAAGCCCAGCTCTGCCACCCGAGTTCTGTGTCAGTGGGATGACACAGCACTTCAGACACCCCCACACTCGGCATTTCCCACTCGGATTCGGAGTCCAGATGAGGGGCACAGGGAGTCTGGGGGTCCTGCATGTGCCTGAGAAGTCTCCAATGGGCAGCAAAGGCAGGTGAACCCCACATCTGGAACAGGAGGTTAACAGAGGGGAGGAGCTCCAATACCCCCTCCCACCACACTGCTCTGCCCATCTCATCACCCGGGGCATGGACAGGACAGGCGTGTCCCCACTGACACGTCGTGATTCATCAGCTAAAAAAGAGACAAAACCCAAAGGAGTTTAAAAAGGGGTTAATTTTTATTCCCTGAAAATGTTAGGGCTTTTCACTGAAAGTAAACTACTAAGTAAATTTGAAATTAATTAAACACTGTTGCCAATGTAAATTTGGAGTAACAGCAGGAACCAGCCTTTAAATTTTCATATACTGTCACATTCCTCAGCAGTTAAGGACAGGGAAGTTTGAAATGAGTGCAGGTTTCGGTAAGAGAATCATTACTTTTAGACAAGCTGCCGCCTCCCATCTAAGAAATTTCTTCGAGGTACATGCCAGCTTTTCACAGGTCATTTCCTACCTGCAGACAGGTACCAACAACAACACAGGAGTCATTCCTGTGATTCCCAACCCAAATTCCACCAGTTGTATCAATGCACAGAGTGCCAGACCCACGTACAGCCGTGTGCTGGGGTTCCCACAGCCCTGGGATACAGGAGGATTTATCCAACCAGTGGTTAACAACCAGGACCTGCCAATTAGTGGGTCCTGGCTGTGGAGCTCTGAAGCTGCCCAAGTGCTGACTCTCTTCGCCAAGAAAGTGTCACTTCATCCATTTAGTCCCAGTCCCGAGCAGAGCTGCTGGGACAAACACAGGAGGACCCACGAGCAGGCAAAGAACTTCCTGGTCTTTAAGGAAATGTTTTGGTTCAAGCAAAATGACCAGTCATTAAATCTTAAAAAAGGCTCAGCCCATCCAAATTAAACGCAGTACAAACCCAAGAACTTCCAAGCGGAATTACGGTGGTGTCCTTCCTTTCTGTGGGATCAGCCAAGGTTAGAAGGGCACATTCTGCCTCTCCACCACTGCCTCTGCTGCAGCACCCAGACACATCACAGTAACCTTCACCCAACGCACACCCGCGGCGCCCGCATCTGTTGTTTCTGGCAACATTTAACTCAATAATTTTCCAATGTTCGAAAGAAAAGTCTATGGAAACTGACACGCATCTGAGAAAGGCAGAATGTCAGCAATTTCAGCTAATTTAAGTCATGCCACAAAGTCATTTGAGAGAGACTTTCATTCCTTGTATTTGTCATAAGTTCATTTCAGCACTTCCAGCGGAGGAGGCTCCTTGGAGAGGGCAGGATCCATGATGAAATATCAGGAGGCTTATCTCTGACAGCGGGCTGGCTCCTGAATTAAAGCTTTGCAGGCGCTGACTTCCAGAGAGAATGAAGAAGAATATGGAGCAGGTACATGGGAAAACAGAAATCAGCTTCAGGTGAAGAATTTCTGGAGTTAACACGGCTGTTGTTCACATACAGCCAGGGAATGGCCCCTCAGGTGTGCCCCGTCCTCTACCCAGCCCATGACAGGGGTTGGCTATGAATTTAAACATTTGAACATTTAAAATTTCACCTCTTTTCAGCTTTCTCCTCTAACAGAGACGGCCTCCCACCACTGAGGGAGGGGAAAAACCGCCCTGTGGAGCAGCAGTTACTGTAAAATCCTCAAAATCCTGTCCTTGGATGGGACAGCTGAGGGGTGGCAGGGACAGCGGTGGGGCAGGAGAAAGGAGGAAGCTGGAACGCTCCAGCAGTGTCCCCATTCCCCTGAGATGGAGGGCACCTGCAGGGCAGGACAGCGAGACCAGGTGGGTGTTAAGGCAGCCTCATTCCGGGCTGTGGAATCCCAAACACCTTCGGAACCATCTCCTGGCCCTGTCTCAGCACAGACTGGATCCCCTTGGCTCCAGCCCAGCACAAACTGGATCCCCTTGACGCCAGCCCAGCACAAACTGGATCCCCCTGGCTCCAGCCCAGTACAAACTGGCAGCTACAGCCCAAAGCACCTGAGCATGAGGGTGCAGGGAGTGCTGGTTTGGGTCGGCATTAGGCAGCATGTGAGGATCAGGGAATTGGACTGGATGATCCGTGTGGATCCTGTCCAATCCAAGCCCTTCTGTGACGTTTCTATGGCACCAGGACTCATTTCATGTCATTCCATCAATGACAGAAGTGGGGCTGGGCACAGCCTCAGCATGTCCAAGGATGGCACCAAGCTGAGGGGCACAGCTGATACCCTGAGGGAAGGGATGCCATTCCCAGGGATCCTCACAGCCTGGAGGAATGGGCCCACGGGAACCTCCTGAACTTCACCAAGGCCAACTGGAAGGTCCTGGAGCTGGGCTGGGACAATCCCCAACAGCAGCACGGACTGGGAGTGGGTGGAGGGAGAGCAACCCTGCAGGGAAGGACTTGGGGATCCTGGAGGATGAAGAACAGGACGTGAACCAGCAACAGCCCAGAAATCCAACTGTTCCCTGGGCTGCATCCAAAGCAGCGTGGGCAGCAGGCAAGGGGGAAATTCTCTGGAGCCCCTGGCATGGGACAGACATGGACCTGTTAGGGGGAGTCCACAGAGATGGTCCAAGGGCTGGAGCACCTCTGCTATGGAGACAGGCTCGGCAAATAGGGGTTGTTCAGCCTGGAGAAGGAAAGGCCCTGGGGAGACCATCTTGTGACCTTTCAGTATAAATGGAGCCTGTAAGAACAATGGGGACATTTTAGCAAGGTCTGTAGTGACAGGACAAGGGACAATGCTTTTAAACTATGAGCAGGCAGGGTTAGATGGGACATTAGAGATATTTTACCATGAGGGTGGGGACGCCCTGGCACAGGGTGCCCAGAGCAGCTGTGGCTGCCCCTGGATCCCTGGCAGTGTCCAAGGCCAGGTTGGATGGGGCTCGGTCCAGTGGAAGGTGTCCCTGCCCTTTGATGGCAGGGAGTGGAGGGTCCCTAAATTTCCATATTTCACCAGCACCTCCTCAGACAAGGCTTCTCTGCAGACTTCGTAGCCTCGAGGCAGTTGTTAAGGAGGATGAATGTATATCTACAGAAGACTTTTTTCCTCCCTAAATTATGTCTTCCCAGGTCACGCTAATGAAATTTGATAAATTTATTAATGATTTATTTGTTTTGTTGTGGTTTTAAGCAGTTTAAAAAGACATGTGCTGAGCAGGAAAAAAAATAAGAAATGCACGGCAATTCTGTTGTTAATCAAAAGAGGTTTCATGCTGCATGAAAGTGAAATTGAGCCCACAGGCTAATTAAAATAGGATTTGAATTAGGATGAATGAATAATTAGCATTATTCATTCAAATCTCATTTACACTGAAAAGTAAGAAATTACATGATTTACAAGTACTTTTGAGGAAGCAGAGGGGTTCCTTTTTTTTTTTTTTAACCTGGAAAACGAGTAAGACTTTACTGCTCAAGAAAGGAGAGAGCTGTGGCCAGCCCCAGCACTGGAATGGTGCCAACACATCCCGAATCCTGGTGAGAACTGTGCTGATGCCATCTGCATTCCCTGAGCAGCAATTCCAGTGTCCATTCTCCTGAGTGACACAAGGATGTGGGGATATTCCTGGGGTAAGACAACTCACAGCTATCACCCTTCTATCCTCTGTGAAGGAAGTGGGTTCAGCCACCACCAACTTTACTCCTATTTTCAGCAAGGAAGATGAATAAGAAAAGTGCACTGAATTTTATTTTTAATCTTACAGAATACTCGGGAAGGAAAAGGCTGGGACTTTTTGGAGAGCACACAGTGCTCTTTCAAATAAATACTCTGTCATCTGGCAGGGCTCACGTGGCAACAGCAGAGAATGGTTTGGAAAAAGCCACAATGTCAACGTCAATTTGGAAACCATTTCTGAATGGTGCCTTCCAATCCCAGGCATGCTAACAAGGCTCTGCTGATTCCCAGACCAATCCCCCGAGTCTAAAAAACCCCACGTTGAATTATGAGACCACAGATCCTATGCGGGATATAAATAGAACAGGAAAATATGGGTAAGAGGTAGGGATATAATAAGATTCTTGTGCTGTCAAAAAAATAAAGATGTCAAGTACGTATCTTTTTGAAAATCAACATATACCCACCCGAGCATTCAGCTTACAGATAAACTGGAATTTGCAGCTAAGACATGAACCTCCGGTCGCCTCGGCGTGCCCTCTAGGTACTGCTAACATGGGAAGCCAAGTGACAATTTTAGCAACACTCCCCCGCAGTGACAAAATTCAAATGAAATCACGACGTGTTTTGTGCTGGCCCAAACCAGCTTTTACTGCACCTACAGCAACCGTGCTGCTCCAGAGGAAGCAGCATGTCCAGGGCAGGCACCCCGGAACGCGCAGATCCCGGCGTGGAAGAGCGGGGTCCGTCAGAGCAGCACGAGGACAGGACGAGCTGAGCCTGACTCGAGTTCATCTGAGAGCAGGAGCCTGCAGTGACAACAGGCTCCATGGAAAGTGGAGGCTGGGCTGTACGGTCTCTGTCACCTCATGAGACTTTCGGAGGCCCGTTGTGGGGTCTGTGTCAGCCTGAATCCCTTCACACAGGCTCGGCAATCAGCATCCCTTCCGAAGGATGGGAATGAGGTGTTCCAGCTCAGAGACCGGGAGAGCGAGCTCCCAGTTTGGCACTTCCTGTAGCCTGACACCAGCCTGAGGCTGTTTCTCACTCCTGTCCTGCAGACGCCAGGTACCAGGAGGCAGAAGAAGCCCTGGGTGATGCCAGCACTGTGGTGATGTGAAATGTGATCAAGGAGGAAACAAAGTGGTCAGAGACTCGTGTGCTGCTTCAGCCTGCACTGAAACCCCAGCTCCCTGAGCAGCCTCGGTCACACCGACACCAAATCCCAGGGCACCAGCACAGTGCTGGGACCGGAGCCTGGAGCCGGAACAAATCCCCCCCTTCACGACCAGCCAGCAGAGGAGGAATAATCCAGCAAGGAAGAGCTGCTGAAGCTCAGAACCAACCCAGCGTTTGCTCCACCAGAGCTCTCCTTCTCCCCTCTCCTCCAACCTCACACATCTCACAGCTTTTCTCCACCACAGTTTAACCCCACTGAGCCCGGATGGTTTGAGCAGCTCTGGCAGGAACTGGGCTCCTGCAGCACTGGCAGGTCCAGCACGACCCCCCAGGCCCTGCCTGCTCTTGGCCCTGGTGCTGCTGCGCTTGTTCCTCCCTGCAGAGGAGCCAGTACAGCACAGGAAAGCTTTCCCTGTCTAATTCAGCTGGATGTTGAAAACAAGGAACTACAGGGTAGGTAAATTTTTTTTTTTTAAAAGAATTTGAATCTGAAGCTCAAGCCATACTAGAGAAAACACTCAACACCGCTGTTCTGAGATCAAGACCACGTGTTTAACCAAATCCTGAGCTCTTGGATTGCCAGCCCAGGCTGTCTGCAAACAGGGCTGGGGACTGATACTCTTAAAATCCAAAGATCTGGAGGGCATCCTTGAGAAAGATTGTTCCTACCAGCTGAAGTGACCGTCAGACTGGGTGAGCGTGGCCTCAGTGGATTCAGGTGCACAGAACACTCCTGAGTGTGAGCTGTCAATTCCCATTCTCCCACACCACAGGGATCCTGCAGGCTGTTCCGTGAGGTGATCACACACAGACAGCACTCATCTCCCAAACACCAGAGATTCCCAAACACCATCTGAAGAGGCACCACGTGCTCCTCAGCTCAGGGCTACCAAACCCTGCCTCAGACACACAATGTGTTACCTCTTGACAAAAGATGAGACCAAACACCCAACCACCACCCGACTGGTCTGAGGCTGTGACAGCTCCTTTGTGACAGAGCCACCCCTTTACTTCAGTCACTTCTGAAGGTGCTTAACCCTAAGTTCCCTTGTACCAAATGCATCACTCTCAGAAACGTGCAGTGTTCTGATAAACGGTAGTTTAAACCACCATATTTTACACCTCAAAGCAGGGTCAAAATCTTTTACATCTCAGAGCAGGTTGGAAGGCCCGTGTCCAGCCAGGTTTTAAATACCTCCAAAGCTGGACACACCACAAGCTCTCTGGGCAGCCTGATCCTATTAAACACCTCCAGGGATGGAGACCCCACAAGCACTGAAAAGTCAGATTGGGCAGTCTGATCCTACATCTGACCATGCTCACAGTAAAAAAAGCTTTTCTTATGTTTAAGTGGAATTTTCTGTGTTTCAATTTTCCATCACCATTCCCTGGGCACCATGGAAAACAGTCTGGGACAAAAGCAACAGCAGCAAAGCAATTTTTCCTGTAAGAATGAACATAATAGAGAGGGGACAAGTCACAGGGACTTGAACCACACAAGGAAGTGAAACTGTGACCTGAGATCCTTCCCCCTGCCAGTGCGGGACAACTGCCACACAGTGCTACCAGTAATGGCATGATATAACACAATATATCATTAACATATTAAAAATATTGTACTGCTGCCTATTGCACCTGTGCTCCCAGCAATTATTCTAAAAAATATGGCAAATGGAAAGGTAAAGATGGAAAAATTGCAGTGGGGAGAATGACAAAAGGCAGGTCTTGAGTGACCAACAGCAATTCAAGCGAGAGTGTGATGGATGGGGGCTGGGGTTCCTGCACACACCTGCCAAGGAATCCCAGGGATTCAGCCCCTTTTGGGACACACTCACCAGTCTGGGAACAGCAGAGGGAAAGAAAGAAAGAGCAGGAGAGTGTCCTGCTGCAAACTCTGGGCTGCACCTGGGGACACGCTGGCATGAGCAGAGCCCGGACAATGCAAACCCACCCGTGACACCCAGGGAACGGCAGCACCTGGGCCCACCTGAGACCTCAAACCGAAACCTGAGACCACGACCCCGAGCACTGCAGCGAGGCAAGAAGGAACAATCCTGTTTCCCCGGACAGACCCACAAGAGTCCAAAGGGAAGAACACACAGAACACACAGGTACCTCTGGGCGCTGCATCCCCAGGCAGCACTGAGGGACAGGCGCTGCTGGGGAGCAGCAGCCTCTGGACAGGCTGGAGCATCCATGCGCTTACCTGGATCCCTCCAGCTCTCTGGCAGCGAGGTCTGGGGAAGGCCATCCTCACTCCCATACCGTTCCAGTCAGGCATCAGAGAGATTTCCCTGCCTTGATGTGATTAGCGATTCAAATAACCACAACACCCCTTTAACTACACCCGACTCCACCGCAGCCAACAGCTCCACAGCATTTCCCCACCGGGCTCCTCCTCTGCGCTCAGAGGGATGAGTGTCAAAAGAAAATGACACACTGGAGGCAGCTGACCCAAATATCACTCTCACGGCCATTTCAGGAAAGGAGAGAGAAGCCAAAAGAGAGCAATTCTGTCGGCTCCTGTACATCAAAATCAAAGGCTCTCACTTGGCTGAGCGGGAGGCAATCGGATGGGGACGAACACCTAATGCTCCCACCACCATCTTATGACAGTCAAGAGAAACGACGACAGTGTTTGCTTCATAGATAAGCCTCAAAAACTACCATGAACAGCTTGTAAATGAAACAGATACCAAGCACCCCGACGCAGTCTGCCACAACATCCCCAGTCACCCATCCTGCAACATGGCAGCTGCTTCTCCGTGACCCACATTCAAAAAAAAGACTTTTATTCCCCAGCTCTGTCATCTGGTCTAGTAGGAGCCACCGCCTCAGCCTACAACCCCACCAAATCCATGTCACATTTTCTACAACAGCAGCTCTGCAGAGAGGGAAGGATGTTCAGAGGCACAGGAGGGCATTGCAAACCAAAGCCTCACCACTGCAAACCCTCCCCGCCGCGCTGGGGCTTTCAGGCCACCCAGCACTTGGAACAGCTCTGCTAAACTGGGCCTGGACTGTTCCCGTGCTGGGACACGGAGGAGCAGAGAGCCTTGCAGACCCCTGTGACTTCACCCAACTCTGCATCTCCCCAGGTGGAGAGCACCAAGCTGAGCAGGAGCAGCTGTGCCAGATGGCACAACAACCCACGAGGATGGTGTTGGGATGGACAGCCAAGGACAGCACCTTGCCAGAGAACAGGTCCACAACAAGCCAGCACCTCGCTCACTCTACTGCTGCTTCAACATCTCCCAAGTGCTTCTAAACCACAGAAACAGTTGAAGAGTTTTGTTTCAATAAAGTTGGTTTTACACACAGTTTATTCTGAGACAAGGAACGGAGTAAGGCAGCAGATTGCCATACTGGCATTAAAATGTTACTCCAGCTTGAGTTCAACAGGAGTCTTAACAGCTTTATTTTGCCAAAGATAAAATTTAGAATATAAATATGCACATAGATTCACTAAGTGACTTATTTGTTGAAAAAAAATTCCTGTAATGAAATAAGAAACATAAAACTGTCCTTTTCCGAAAGACTTGAATACTTTGAGACCCCCTTGGGAAGAGACCTGAAGCACTGATGAACTCCCTATACTCCATCACTCCAGCTGGGAAGCACACACACCAACTGGGGCTTTTCCCCCTGAGAACAGCTGGAAATAACTCCTATTTTATGAAAGAGGCCGGAAGCCCTTTTCCCAGTGACAGGCACAGTGCACCAAGCACACAGTGGCAGGCGGGTCAGTTTTTCCACCTGACTGCTTTCCCTGGCCAAGGATTTCATCAGAAATTGTCGACACAGACTGTGACAATTAACAGCAAACTGAAGGCAGATCAGCCTCCCCAGTGCTTAAGCCCAGCATGAGACTTGACAGGGGAGCACCGAGGGGCCCAGGGGATGGGATGTACTGTGTTGTGGGGCTGCTGGAGGCAGGAAAAACCCACTGAGACACCGCAGCCACAACTGCGGTCAGGGCGACAGTGCCAAGCTTCCCCTGGCTCCTTATTTCCAAGCTTCCAAGATTTTAGGAGGGTGGTGGCATCTTGTTAGTCACTGAGGGAACTTCATGCTTGTTCTGTAAGTGTTCTCTTCAAGCTCCAACCAGGAGCCAGCAGATCACCTCTATTTGCCAGGACCCTGGAATGCACAAGGGCTGGGCCACTTCCCAGCACAGAGCTGAGCAGGTCTGCTTGCAAAAACCTTCTGAACGCAAAGGGTAATTGAGCATCTGCTGTATCACACCTCGATCACTCTGACAAAGGGGAATGAGCTGCAGATAAGGTCACTCCTGATAAGGAACCACTGGCTGTTTGGTGGATTGTCTCATTAAGGCAATCACACCCACTCTGCCAAACACAGTCACAGACTGGTTTGGGTTGGAAGGGACTTTAAAGCCCATCCAGTGCCACCCCCTGCCATGGGCAGGGACACCTCCCACTATCCCAGCTGGCTCCAAGCCCCATCCAACCTAGCCTTGGACACTTCCAGGGATCCAGGGGCAGCCACAACTTCTCTGAGCAGCCTGTGCCAGGGCCTCACCACCCTCATGGTAAAATATTTCATTTTAATGTCCCATCTAACCCTGCCCTCTCAGTTTAAAAGTGTTGTCCCTTGTCCTGTCACTACAGGCCCTTGGTAAAAAGCCCTTATTTTTCTCCTAAGCCCCTTTATAAGCTGAAAGGCCACAGTAACGTCTCCTCAGAGCGTTCTGTTCTCCAGCTGAACACCCCCAGCTCTCCCAGCCCATCTCCAGAGCAGAGCTGCTCCAGCCCCCAGACCATTCCCACTTCAGATTCCCACGTGCGCCTTGACAGAGTCTCCCTGCAGAAAGCCACCACCAGGAACAGGCTCAGCTTTAACGTTACTAAAAGAGATGCCAAACCCACCCAGGGAAAATGATGTGACTCCTCTACACACAAATCACAGCACCAGGAACAGCTCCAGGCTCTTGGCCAGCTCCTTCCCCTGGGACTCACTGGGAAACTGGTTCCCACTGCAGGAACTGGAGGGGAGGTTACAGAGCCAAGAGCCAAACTGAGGAGTCATAGCAGGGAGGGCTGGATGGATTCACCGAGGGGTTAACGGAGCGTGGAGATGGACCCCGGCCTGGGTACAGCCATCCCTAAAATTGTCTCGGGACAGCAAAGCAAGTGTCATGTCAGCTCTGCAGGACAGGAGTGGTGAAGAAAATCCTGGCAGAGTGCAGTTCTCCAAATCCAACATTCACACAGGACTAATGACACAGAGCAGAATCAGTGGGCACTGATTATCTGTACAAATACAATAAACCAGGGGAAAAGTCAGCATGGCTCCTGCAAAGGCACTTCCAGCCCCGCAGAGGGCTCCAGATCTCCTGGGTTTTAACCTCTGCGCGTCTCTCTCACCTCGGGCTTCCTGTAGGGACCCCAAAAGGCCACCAGAAAAGGGACTGTCCCTGTATGGAGAGACAACTGGGTGGGAGACAAGGGAGTAGGAGTAAACAGTCATTTCCTGCAAGGGACAGAGGCCAGAGCAGGGGTCACAGGGAGAGGCTGGGACCTGTGCCAGACCAGGACACTGCCTGGACGTGACCCAGGATCCTGATGGAAATATTCAAGGGGAGGTGGATAAGCAACCATGAAGAGCAGCACAGGGACCATACGAGTCTATGCAACCTGGAAATAAAATGGCAGATGGAATTCCACATGGATAAAATGATGCATACATTGAATTAAAAAAATAAATCTCAATTTCACCTAAAAATAGATATGCCCTGAGACGGCCTCAGCAAGCAGGAGGTCTTGGGGCTGTCAGGCTGCTCTGTGAACGCTCTGGCACTGCTCAGCACAGCCCCAAAACAGCGCTTCACCAGTGTCAGAGGACAAGCACACCCAGCACACGCTGCCGTGCCACCCTGTGCCTGTGACACGCATCCGTGGCACGTGGCTCTGGTCACTCTGCCATGTCCCCCCGAGTGCCACGGCTCACCCACGGCGTGCGGCTCTGGTCACTCTGGCCAGCTCCTATCCTGGGAACAGAGGAGAACAGAAGGAGCTTGGAGAAGAGTTAGGGTGGTGGGAAGGACAGTGAAAGGGAAAGGAAGGACAGCGGGAGAAGGACAGTGAAAAAAAGCAAGAAGGCTGAGAGGGGAAACAGGCAGGGAGCTGTGACACCTGGAGTAGCCTGGAGAAGGAAAACCCCCCAAAAACTGAAAACCAGAGCCGTGCCTCAGGCAAGGGTAAGTCTGTAGGCACAAAGCAGTCGCACATTGAGAGAGTCCAGAGCTTCTCCCCTGCTCTGCTGCAGCCCCCATGTGCGACAGGTCAGACACAGGACTCCGGAGCGGGCAAGATTCCATCTGATCCATGTGGCTGTTCCAAAGGAGCCAGGAGCGAGTGGCTCTGAGGTGCTGGGGAAAAAGCCCCTCCGTGAACCAGCTGGAAGAGAGGCACCAGCAGACGCCAAAGGGAACAGAACTGGTACGTGGGGTTGTTAATCACTGCTCAGTTCCAGCCCCCTGGAATTCTGTACGTGCCAGACGATCCCGGGCAATCGGAACACCTGAAGGGCAGCGATGATTTATTTCTGTCCGCGGCCCTCCAGGGAATCGAATGCTGCAGACACCCGGATCGATACGGTTTGGTCACAGATTGCAAAGAGAGCAAGAGCAGGCGAGGAATACAAACCAAGCTGGGGACAGCACTGAGGAGGAGGCTCCAAGTCAGCTCCAGAAGGAGTAAAGACTTCACACGAACCAAGGAATAAAGATAATTTCCATATGGCTCCGTGGAAGATCGCCGTGTGCTTCCTCCCAAACACTTCAATTTTATTTTGCTTTTTAATATCTCAGGAATCACAGTTTCCACTATGAAAATTCTTCTCATTTCAAAATAGTTTAACTACATATCTGAGCACCAGCTGAGTAACTCCTGCGAATGAATCTGCTGCAAGGGAAATTCAGTCATTTCTCAACTACTTCAATGTTTACCATGACAATCAGGAGATTTTTAGATTTTTAGGAGGACATGCTGCATGCAGGGCAGCACACCTGCAAGACACATTAGGAACTTTAACTATTTTAATTTTATGCCATTTAAAAATGTACTGACACCAAGGCCAGCTCCACCTGCACAGCCTCCACCCACCCCCTTGCCTGCCTACAGACACATCCCTAACCTCAGGACTATGCAGCGCTGGGTGTCCTCTTTGTCCCTGAATCCACACCACAGCCAGGCTTCCAGGAGTTAACAAGGAGTCAAAACTCCCCCTCAAGGGAACATGGGCACACACAAGACATACAATCACCCTTCCAGGCTCTTGACTATTTTAAGCATGAGAGAGATACAGAACTTCACAGGCGATGGCTTATTCCAAGTCTGGCAGGGCTGCACCACTCACGCCGGGATGTCAGCGAGGGCAGGAGTTCCATCCCCTGCTGCCACCAGCACCAGCCCTCATCCTGTAGGAGCTGCATTCCCGAGGCACACCACAGCCAGACCCATGTTTACCCCCAGAAGCCATTTTTCTACATTCCTTCATCAGACAAGCAAAATGGAAAGAAGCATCCCCAAGAGGCGGCACTTTTCGGGAAGGCTTTGGGGGTGTTTAGAAGAGAGGGAATGCTGTGCACAGCCACCTACAAGGCAAACACTGCACCCCAGGACAGCAGATTAACGCCTGAGCAGGACACCAGAGCAGGGCTCAATGGAAAATAATCAAATGCAGTTGTCAGCCTCCTCCAGCGCCACCGACTGCGACATTCGGACTGGAAAGGACGGGAGGCACAATCTGCTGGTCATCCATATGGATGCCTCCCTCCCTCCTTCACCAGTATCTCAATCGAGGTCAGGCACGCACACTCAGACTCGTTTTCTGACAAATTTGTAACTAAAAAGCTGGAACTAATAACCGTAAGAGCCCAAAGCTGGTTTCATGGACTTGTTTAGGCAAAAAAGCTGTCTGACTCCACCGATTTCCATCTCGGCAAGGTAATAGGGAGAAGTTCTTCATTCCCATGTAAAAATGTAAATCCCAGCTCAGTGAGTCATTTAAGCACATGCCTAATGCAAAGCTTGAAACAAACCCCGCTAATAATCCGGGCTGCTCGCTTATTTACAGCTAGGCATGGCTTAAGTACCTGGATGATCTGGAAATACCCCCGAGCCCCCGGAAAAGAGCCTAAACCAGGCTGGTCTGGGAATTAATCACAGTGGTATGAGCAGAACTGCTAATATGAACCGGGGGAGGACTCTGTGTGTGTGTGTGCTGAAGCATCGGTTCAAGTTTAGGCATATAAAACATTTTTCAGCCCAGTGACTCCAGAGGGAAATGCCTCATACATCAGCTCATCTGACTCAATTTTTCCATCACATTTCCTTTAATACAGTTTTGTCCATAAATACACTATTTGTTTTTTCCAAATATAGATTTTTATTTATAGCCAGCAAACCTTGTAACTTGTGTTATTGCTTAAAGCCCTGGGTTCTGCTTTGAAACGGAATCATCTTCTTCCTTGACATGGAATCACTGAGGAATTATTGGCCAGTACTGAGGTATGAAACCAAGTTCTCTATGTTTGCAGAAGGAAAAAGGATTTCTTTTTGCTCCAGTATTTGCCATTCTCAGTACTTCCTTCACCAGAAATCACCAGTAGGATCATAACTGCCTAGCCACACGTTGTGTATGTGAATTATCCCACACCACACATCCAGGAACTTTCACCTTAAATCTTCATTTTACACCAAAACAAAGTCAAGTTTTTAAAAATCCCAGCCAGATCTTCCAGACAGTGCTGAATTTGGGGAGAACTGTGTGCCACTATCCGAGCAGAGATAACAATTCATATTTATGGCACGAGGAGGTCAGAAAAGGAAATGGTAACTTTGCCCTTTCCTCTCCAAGGAGCATTTTGGAGATAAATTCCTTTTTGTAGCTTTTAACGGAAAGCAACAAGCCTTCCAAAACCACGACCAAGAATGGGCAGTGAACGGGAAATTTGGTGATTTTGACATTTTAAAAATATGGCCTTTTTCAGGAGCAGGATTTAGTTATTGAGCAACACTGAACACAGCAAGTGAAACGTGATTTAATACAATTTGACCATTATTAACCATAAATTGAGTCAATAAAACAGCACAGCCTGTTATTCCACGGCACAAGCTCGGGACAGTGGAATTGCGCTCCTGCTGCTCGCGGGAAGCGCCGAGACCAGCTGGAAACACTGATAATGCCAGGGGCTCCTGCAAAAAAACCTTCACTCCCTTCCAAAGCAGGGCACACGGAGGCGGCCGAGCAGCCACCCGTGAGGGGCTGGCAGCGGGGTCCAGGGACCATCTGTAACTCAGGGAGTCTCGTACCTGCTGGGCAGGGATGCGCTTCCCTGCGCAGGTCAGCAGGGATAAAGCAGAGCCACCATAAAAATCAGGGAATATTAATGGAACCTTTTTCACGGCAATAATTCGCTTCCTATTAAGCAGATTAAAAACACATAAATCTGGAGCACAAGTCAACTCTGTGGAGTGGCAGCACAGAACACAAAGGCTGGAAGCAGGGTGGGAGCAAAGGATCACCTTCCCCCTAATGAGGCAGCAGCGCCCATCCCCCGGGACTGACAACAAAGGGGTCCATTATCCACGAGGGTTTCACTCCAAGTGGTTAATGATCGCTACCCTTGTCCGAGTTCCTGCCGGGCTTCAGGGAATCCTGTCCGAGCAGGAAGGGTGAGGCACGGAAGAGGTACAAGGCAACGCTCCTTGTGATTCCCATGTTTAAAAGAGGTGGTGGAAATCTGAAGCGGTGTAAGGAAAGAGCCACAAGATCAGCCCCTTCTCCCCAGCTCCATGCTGGTGGTGAGGCTGCAGTCCGATTTCTGAGAATCACAGAATATCCTGAGCTGGAAAAGACCCACAAGGATCATCCAAGCCCAACTCCCGATTCCATCACTCCTTTCCTCAGCCAGCGGCCCCTTGCAGGTGCCAATGACCACAAATCACCAAAATTCACCCCAGTGAGCGGGGTCTGCCTGGGCTCACACACTCTGTGGTGTTCCAGCAGCTCTCCATGGAAAGCTCACCATTCCATAAGGAGTCATCGCTCGCCAGATGTGCAGCTGGGTCAAAAACGAAGCATCAGCGGCACTGCCGAGTCCCTGCAGCTCCGGATTCCCTGGCTCCAGCTCCCCACAGAAGCACCAAGGCACTGGATTTTCAGTGACCCAAAACATAACACACCCAAGGAAGGCACCTCCAGGATTATCCAACTCCTAACTGGGTGTTTCTAGGCTGCTTTGTTGGTCTTAAGTGGCTGGATCACACCTAGGTACAATTTCAGGCACTGGATCTCATCCTTTCCTTGGCAAAAATGGTGGATGAGGAAAGTTTGGGAATTTTTTTTTTGACTCACAGAAGTTGCTGGCAGTCAGCAAATTACTAAATCAACAAATCTATGTGTTAAAATTCATCACAAGCTCTCCATCAGTGATTAGATTTCACAGTTTATAAGAATCTTGTTCTTGTAAACTCTAGAACCATCCAAACCCAGAAAAGACTTTTTAAGATAAAGTTTCACGTAAGCAATATAATTTCCACACCAATTACCTTTAGAACCACAGAATCATTTAGAAAAACTGTGCCTACAATTAAAACTCTTCAGGGTATACCAAAATCATTGCTAAATTCTTAAAATTGGTCTCAACTTGCCCAGCATCTGGGTTTTAACCTACCCTCTACCAAGGGCTGGGACCCCTGGAATTCCTCACCTCCCGAACATTCCCAACCCTCTTGGGGCTCCTCTCTGCTGTGTTCAAAGCAAGCGCTGTGCTCTCAGTCCTTGACCCAAATTTTCCAGTTATTTACTGGTATTTGCATCACTTGCACATTATCTGTGATGAGTTGGGTGTTTGCTTTGAAGTGAGGGGCAAAAATAGTCCTTAATGAAGGGCTAACGATGGAACACACGTAGAAAACAGGTATTTCATGACAATTCCTTGTTTAGAACCCTGCATTCAGACCTCTGATTTGCTTTAAAAAACCCAAAAACTGTAATATTGTTGTATCAATTAAGAAAATGTAAATGGAAATATCTTCTATTAGCAATAACTCAATAGTCCCCTCCATCAGTGGTAAGACAAACTTACAACTCCGTAAAAGCACTAAAGGCAGTCAGACCCTTTGGTAAGGGAACAGCCTGTCAGTAAATCGTTTTTAATAATTTTCATCACTCAAACTGATCTAAAACTTGATAAACCCATTTCAAAAGGACAAGAGGTGCTGCGTGACAAACCCAAGGAGCAGCTGGTCGTGTTTTCAACACAGTTCAAAAAACAGAGACTCTCTTGTAAAACAAGTTTCATGTGATGTGAAACCTCCAAAGGGACGTGTCACCGCGCTCCTGGTTCTGGTTTGCCCCATGCGCTGGCATTTAATTCGGAAATGTAAGACAAGTTCCTGATTCTGGAGAAATACCCTGTAAAGGGCTCGTTCTCATGGAAGGAGCCAGAGAAAGGCTCGCAGGAGAGACCCAACGCTCAGCCCAGGCCCAGCCCCGGCTCCTCAGCTCTTACCTGGCCGCCTCCACGCCCGCAGACATGGTCAGAGCCCCGGCCAGCCCCGGCTGCCACAGGGAGAGCCCCGCACTCCACTGTGCACCTCGGTGTCACTGAGGACCAGCCCCTCGCCGGAGCTCTCGGCGCTGCCCGGAGTCGCGCATTCGCCAGACACCAAAATGTGTGACAGCTCAGCCCACCCCCGCCCAGCCACCAGTGACCACAGAGCACCGTCCCTGCTGCTGCCCGGGGCTGCGGAAGCGCCGGAGATAATGCGAGCACTGCTGGAAATCCAGGACTTTCCCCCGGAGTCAAACGGTGCAGTAAGGCTCAAATTCCCTTTTAAAAATCCTTACCTATCCCGCTTCCCAGCGCCGAGCTGACTTGTTCCCTCAGGAAAGCACAAGCACAACTTTGGAACAGATTTGGAAAGTCCCAAAAATACAGAGAAGGGCACCTTGCGCTTTCCTAAACACGAGTCTTGACAGAAAACAACAACTTTCTCCCTTAAATGACCCGAAGTACGGACGGTTTGGTAACTGCACTGACAGCTGGTTCATTGAACATCCCCGGGACACAGATTTCTAACAGGAAGGGACAGTTTGGGGTTTTTCTTAACCAATTATCCTTGACTTAGAGCAGGCAGCAGACATGGAAATAATAACAATCAACGCTCTGTCAGATAGACGGGTTTTGTTCTCCCTCTCATTTCCAAATACCAACCGGACACCCAATGAAAAAGCAGAACCCGGTGCTACCAACTGTTGCTCCAGAATCCATACGGTACATCCATGCCCTAATTAATCCCTATGAACTATCTCCTATTTGTAATTAATTTGACGGTGGAACAAAATCAGCACTTCACTGGGAAGCAAGGTCACACTGACCAGAAAGTGTCAGGACTAATTCCTACCAACAGAAATGAGAATTGGCTTTAAAAGGCCAGTAAAAATAGCTGCACAAATGTCATTCTTGTGAAATTTTATGACGCTGGGTGAAAGTCAGGCCCAGTGGAGGCCAAAACTCTCATTATCTGATACAAGAGCAGGATTCTTCTCCTCGTGCTCTGCATTTGGGTCAAGCACAGAGAATCACGGAATGTCCTCAGTCTGAAGGGACACACAAGGTCATCAAGCCAAATTGATGGCCCTACACAGGACACCCCCAACAATCCCACCACGTGCCCAGAGCTTTGTCCAAACACTCCTGGAGCTGGAGAAGTATTTCCTCGAGCAATGCCAAACCGCACGGCTGCAGTCCGTCAGCTCGAGGCAGGGCTGGCTCCGGCTGCCAGCAGCGTTATGAAGGTTTATCCGAGCAAGGAATTCTGAGCAGGAGCCGCTGCTTCCAGGGACTGTACTGGAGCTGCAGCAGCTGACACTGGGGATATGTGAGCCCCGTCCTGCCCGGAGGACGGGAGTGACACGGGAGGGGAGATGGGGACGGAGGTGACACGGGAGGAGAGGTGGGCACGAGGGTGACACGGGAGTGGAGGTGGGCACGGAGGACGGGAGGAGAGGTGAGCACGGAGGTGACACGGGAGGGGAGGTGGGCACGGGGGTGACACGGGAGGAGAGGTGGGCACGGAGGTGACACGGGAGGAGAGGTGAGCACGG
>VZTD01003684.1:332692-356558 GCA_013397725.1 Rhagologus leucostigma
GAAAGGGACAAGGACACGGGACTGGGGTCAGGATGGGAAGAGGGACAAAGACGCGGAGTGGGGTCAGGGTGGGGACACAGCAAGGGGATAGGGATGAGGGGAAAGATGTGTGCTAATGGCTTTACAAACAATTAGATGGGTGTTAACGTCTTTGAAATGGGTCTTAATGTCTCTACTGACTTCGGGCAGCAGGTTCGTTACCGGGCCCGGACAGCTTGGCTCCTGAAACAGACCGGGGTCTGCACGAGCCTGAACTTGTGAACTTTGGGGTAAAACAGTAGGTTCAAGGGGGGATATGGGGCAGGCGGTTCGGGAAGGCTGTGCCTTCCTAGTACCTCAGCCAAGGGGGAAAGGAAGAGGGCAACGTGCGGCCGGGAGTTAGGATAAAAGGGAGGCTCTGCCCTCCGAAACCTCGAGAGAGAAAAGCCCGCGGGCGTGTGGCCAGTGGCCTCTCTCCCTTTATTCGAATAAAGTTACAGGAGTCCTCTGTCTCTTTTTTGGACCCACTCGTTCCAAGGATGGAGCCCCCGGTGCCCCAGTGTGTGATTCCGCGTGCCTCAGTTTACCTGTGCCACGGCCCGGGCAGGCACACCCCTTGGGCGCACAGATCCTTTGTGTGGGGAAATTCCAGCCGCACGGGGCTGGGGGCAGGGGGCAGCCGCACAGCCCCCACCGCCAGGGCAGCGCCGTTTCCGCGGAAAATCCCAGCTCACGTCCAGGGCCAGGTTCGCGGCTGCTCGGCCCCGCCGCGGGTCAGCGTTTTCCAGCCGCTGGGAAGAGCCTGCGTGAGAACCGGCTCCTTCCCACGCCTGCCCGGCCGCGTCCCCCCGCCCTCTCCCGGGGTGACGGCCGGGGCGATGCTCGGATCCGCAGGGACCCATCGGGCATCGCAGCCTCGGGGTTCTGCTCTCCAGGTGCGACCGGCATCGATGCCCATCCGCGGGTGTCCCCAGGGCCCCGTCCGGCCCCGTTATCCAGGCCTGGAAAGCCCGAGGCTGTGATGATGGATGTCCTCTTCCTGGGACAAACCCACCCAGAGCAGCCGAGCACTCGGCTCCGGAGCCAGGGGCCATCCCCGAGCCCCGGGACGTGCAGTGCTCATCCAACCGCGGACACTGATCCCGCTGCAGGCCTGGCGGGAGCAATCCGGGCTTTGCTCCAGGAGACGCCTGGCCTGGTCCCTGGGGGCCCAGTTTGGTCCTGGGCTGTACTGGGAGGTGACAAACACCCCCAGCGAGGCCATGGGAGTGCCAGGCTTGTATTCTGCTTGCATTAAACTAGGATTGAGCCCCACTTCCCCCAGGACAGAGGGCGAACAAGCCATCGGTGAGGCCGCAGTGCCAGGGCGGATGTGGGAGGTGAGGGGGACCCTCCCGGCAGGAAAGGCTGAGCCTGGTGATAGGGCCGGAGCCCCAGGAAAAGCTGAGCCTGGTGATAGGGCTGGAGCCCCGGCACAGTGCACCCTCCCGCTGGGCGATGGGGTGGGGCAGCAGCATGGCCTGGGGGGCGATGCCGGTGTCTGCTGACAGGAAATCCTTCCCTTCTCTTCCCTTTCCAGGTTTTGATGCTCCACTGGCCCTGAATTACCCCCCACAGCATCCAGTTTCCGCAGATACCCAGCACGGGGTGGGATGGCTGGATGTGCTGCCCTGTGGATGCTTCCTATCCCCTGTGCTTATGGCAGCCCAGTGCCCCCAGTTTCCACCAGCAGCTGGCAGGTTTTGGGAGCGGGGGAGGAGGTTATCCTTGGCTTTACCCTCTGGTGCCCCAGGGCCCTCTCAAGCCCCTCCTAGCCCAGGGATGCTCTGGGACAGGTTCCCAGTGGTGTCTCTGGGACGAACGAGGCTGCCAGGGCCAAACTCGGCACAGCAGCATCGGGGCAGTGCCAGGCCAGCTCAGGCTGGGGGCAGCCAGGGGACAGGGAGGGCAGGAATGTCCCCAGGAGCTGTAAATCAGCCCTGGTTCCACAGCACGTACTTGGGACTGAACTGGGGGCAGAGTTCAGAGACAGAGCAGGGGAGTGGAGAGGGGGCACGAAAAACCCCTCAGAGGACGAGCAGCTGATAAAATCCCTGAAAACTCAGCAAGATTGAGTGAGAAAGGAAAAAAATAGGCCTGGACTGGCTGGTGCATTAATTACCACAGGAGTGGGATAGCTGGGAGACATGGAGCCCTTGGGAGTGGGACAGTGCTGAGGCCAGGGGGAACTGGGGCTGAGGATGTGGGAAATCAGGCCAGGGTGTACTGGAAGCACTGGGAAAGCAGAGCCTCCCCCAGCACTGCCATGTCTGGGCACAATCAGACTAAGCCCAGCCTGGAAGTTTGTACTAAACGTTTACAAGGGTTCAAAAAAGGGGTACAAAAAGGTCAAAGCCACACTCATCTCTCCTCCCAGGGAGGGTGGTAGAAGCACTGGCCCCCCAGCATTCCCCCCACCAACCCCCCTTGCTCAGCTGCCTGAAATGCTTGACACAGTTGAGGCCCAGTCCTCAGGAATCCACATTCACACTGCTCAGCTCCGTGTGCTGGAGGAGCCTATCCAAAGGGAAAACCTGGCTGGAGGCAACAGCAGCTGGAGAGTAACAATACAAAATGGATCAGGGCTCTGGTTCTGGGCTGCTCCCCGTATGGAGAATGCCCACAACTGGTCCATGAATGCCCACGGAGACTGCTACAGCCATGGAAGAGTGACCTGAGGAGCAGCTCCCTGCCTGCCCTGAGCCTCCCTGAGCCCTGAGGGCTGGGCAAGCAGGGATGGGGAAGCACCGGCAGGCGCCGGCCAGGGCTCAGGTCAGCCCCCGTGCCAGAGCAGCAGGTTCACATGGGGTAGTTGAGAACGACGTCTTGCTTGGCCAGTTCCAGCAACATGGGGTCGTCGAAGAACTTGCTGATACTCACATCCTCACTCAGGCCCTGCAGGGTAACACAAAGCCAGGGTTATTCCCCATACAGCCACTGCCCAGAGAGCCCACCGAAAAGACCTTGTGTCCAGTAAGTTAAATTTCCAGGCTCCAAAAAAGGCATGAGGTGCTTCTCCACAGCTTGACGACCTCTAACACCCCTCAGGAACCTGCAAATGTGTGGTTTCTGCTGCTGAGCACATCTACCAGCTCACTGCCCTCCCACCAGGGAACTTGATTCCCTCTGCAGCCCTGGGAGCCCCTCCAGCCCCTCAGTCCAGCTCACTAAACCAGCAAAGAAACCAGTTCCTGCTGTTTCTGCTGGATGAGGGGGCTACACCAGGCCACTGAGGGGTCTGAGGGGCTGGGGAAGGAGCGGGGCTCAGCAGAGGCCACAGGATTCTGTTTTGGGCTGGAGTCACTGATGGGACCGACAGGCTCTGACAGGCAGCACAGGGGAAGTCCTGGGGCACGAAGGACATCTGATCACTCTGGGAACACAGAGGGGGTGTGGCACGCCCGAGGGACAACCCTGCAAGAGCTCAGCTGCTGGGACAGAGGGATCCTACAAGGATTTGTCCCAGACGTACCTTCCTACGCCTGGTCTTGATCATGAACTCCCTGGCCAGGTGTGGGGCTGGCTGCGGCTCCAGCGGCCGGATGACGATGCTCTTGTCCAAGGGGTCACCAGGCACAATCTGAAACACAGGGCCGGGATGTGAGCGCGATGTTGGGGCTGGTTCAACCTCCTGGAGATCCCAACTGCAACAGGAAACACCCCTGGGCCCCGCAGACACCCCCAACACCCCGTCTGCTCTCCTGGCACACACAAACTCATGTCACCGCCTGTGATCGTGCCTGTGAGAAGTCACTGATACAGTGCTGAAAACTCAAGCCAAGGACACGTCCCACCTTCCCCAGGGAGTAAAGACCCCTAAACACCTCCTAACACAACAATCCATGCAAGTCCTGGCCAGCACAAGCCCCTCCACAAACCAGCCATGCTTACTGTTTCAGAGCTGAGCCTCGGGCTTTGACGCATCAACCTTTAGGCCAGGGCCCAGGGCTCAGACTGCAGCTGTTGCTCTCAGGAGCTGTGCCCCAAACCACTGTGCACCTCACAGTTGTGGCTCCCACAGGACCTGATCTGCCCCAGACACAGAAGTGGCCAGAGAATAGTATTTTGTCCCAAACTTTGTTTCCTGCAGGTTTAAAACACCTCTGAGAGGCAAAGCTGAAGTGTGGCACAGATCAGATTTCCTATGGCTGATCAGTGAGTCCGAGCTCCACTCCAAGACTTCTGCTGCCCGGGCTGCAGAGCACGAAGTGGACCCAAACAGGTTCCCTCCTCCCAAGGGGGATGTCCTCTCCCCAGGCACTGCAGGACCCTGACACTCAGCCAGCAGCAGCTTTCAGGGCTCCCTCACCAGGACTGGGAGTGATGGGACTTGGAACAAAGCCCTGGCAGACATGGAACAGCTGGTGCACAAAGCCTCCTCAAGATCCTTCGAGGATGTTCTCCAGAGCTTTCCTGCCCTGTGGGAGCCGTGGCACTGAGAGCACCTACCTAGTGCCTGATCCCACCTGTCCCTCTTCCCCATCTCCAGGGCACGGACTCACCTGCCAGTGGTGGAATACAGAGAGGGAGAAGGCTTGTCCCTGCGTGTGGGTCCTCAAGTCTGTCTCAAACCCAAAGGAATCGATGGCTGGGATGAAGGCTTTGATGGTGTAGAGGGGAGAGCCTGGGATCGGAGCATCCTGCGTCACGTGGCCTCTGCAAACGTGTCAAAGGATTGGTCTTCCTTTGTGTCACAGAATCATGGAATGGGCTGGGTGGGAAGCGACCCTGAACCCCACACAGTTCCACCCCCTCTACCATGGGCAGAGACACCTTCCACTATCCCAGCTGGCTCCAAGCCCTGTCCAACCTGGCCTTGGACACTTCCAGGAATGAGGCAGCCACAGCTTCTCTGGGCACCCTGTGCCAGGGCCTGACCAGCCTCACAGGGAAGAATTTAATCCCAAATCCCATCTAACCCTGTTCTTTAGCAGTGGGAAGCCATTCTCCCCTGTCCTGGCACTCCAGGCCCTTGTCCAGCTCTCTTGGAGCCCCTTTAGGCATTAGAAGGGGCTCTAAGGTCTTCCTGGAGCCTTCTCTTCTCCAGGTTTCCCAACCCTTTTTTATAGGGAAGTCGCTCCAGCCCCCTGCGCATCTTCCTGGCCTCCTCTGGAGCAGGTCCAAGTCCTTCCTGTGCTGGGGCCCCAGGGCTGAGCACATCCCTTTGTACATTCTCCTCTCTGACACTCAGAAGAACCAGGCACAACCCAAAGGCTGCATGTGATCCTGAACATCCCTCCCCGCACTGCTCGGGGCCAGGATCAGTCAGGAAGCTTCCAGCTGTCACTTCATGCAGACTTCACCCTCTGCACCAATGCCAGGACTGTGGAATTCTCCAACAGCCCAGATGCCAATGCTGCTGCTTTGCAAACCCCACTGCAGGCAGCAGGAGCAGCTCACCTGCGCCGGGCCAGCACCGTGTACACGGCGGACACGCAGTCGGCGGGGGCCTGCACCTCCACGAAGTAGTAGGGCTCCATCAGGCGAGGGGTGGCCTGTGAGGGGACAGGGACACGAGCCACTGAGCACCAGCACCGGCACAGCTCAAGTTCCCTGGTCAAACCCAGTGCCTGACGGGATTACAGGGTTCCTGCTGCCCCAGGCTGCCCAAACCAACACCGCAAACACTGAAAGGACCTTTTCTCCCCCTGGCCATGAGCCACACGTCTCCCTCTCCCCCACGCCCACCCTTGCCAGCTAGCCCAGCAGGAGCAAGAAGGGGAGAGCGAGCAGATGCACACCAGCTTCCATCCAGGCTGGAACGTGACCGCCTGTAGGACTCGTGTGCCAGCCCACAAGGGCGCTGGGGACACTGCTGGGTGAATGAGTCAGGGTGAACCCACATCCCGGGGCAGATCCGTGGGGACCGGCCCAGCACACGGCAAACCCTCACCATGAGGAAGGCGGAGTACACGACCCTGCGGGCCGTGGGGATGATCTGCCCTCCACCCCGGTGCAAGGGCTCCTGAGCAATCACCGCGTCCAGGATCTTGAACTTCACGTTGCGGATCACTGCGAAGGGAGAAATGACAGCCAGTGACCCCAGGGGACGTTTTCTGCCAGCACCAACCACATCCCCAGATGCCCAAACGCCCAGAGCCACCAGCAGTTCTCCTAAATTTAATTCCAGCAGGGAAAGCATGACCACGTCATAACCCTGCAAATCAGAGAATCATGGAATGATTTTGGGTTGGAAGGAGCCTTGAAGCTGAGCTAGTCCAACTCCTTGCCATGAGCAGGGACACGTTCCACTAGACCAGGCTGCTCCAAGCCCCACCCAGCCTGGAACAACTGAATGCTTAGAGATGGAAGAATTTAACAGATTTCATTATCTCAATTTCCCCACAGGTCCCACTTACATTCATCACAGAGGGGCCCTTCCCTGGTCCCCCACTGGAAGCCCTGCACGATGCTGTCCTTCACCGAGCCCAGCAGAGACTTGTCCACCTAGAGACAGACAGACAGACAGCTTCAGAAACCACACCTCATCACAGCCACTAACACATGCGTTTAAAAGCCAGATTCCAAAAGAGCAGCAATGTCCCCGTGTGCCCTCAGTGTCCACCCCTCCCTCTCCCAGCTCCAGAGCATCAGCACTATATAATTTCCAGAGAACTATAAATTGAGTCGGTGTGTTGGTGATCCTGAAAGGCAGGGCCATTAGTTGCAAATTTTGGCAACTTGAGAACACTGGCCCAAAAAGCAACACCTGAAAAATAACAGGTGACCTGGTAAACAGTGTAGGATCACTGTGGGGAAAGTGCAGCAGGTCTGAGCTGTGGCAAACAATGAGCACCCCAAAGGCACCAAGGCATTGCTGAAAGTTCTGGGAGGAATGGGCACCTCGTGGCACCACGGGACAAAGGTCTCACTGAAGAGTGGCCCCCACTCCTCACCTCTGAGGGCAGCGTGTCATCCACCAGGATGTTTGGGCCAGTGGCGTCTGGCCCGAAGGCCCAGATGGAACGGGCAGCCAGCAAATCCCAGTCATATTTGGTCTGAAAAAATTCACCCAGCTTCTTTCTGATAGGAGAGAAAGGGAAGAAGCTTTAGGAAACAAGAATCCGACCTGTACTCACGATGTATTTACAAGCCTGTTCCCTTCAGGCACAGAACAGTCTCAGCCAGGGATGCTCACGGACTGGCTGGCAGGAAAACCAAGGCAGGATCCCTGTCTGGAGGCTGCTGCCCAACACTGTGCAGCCTGCAGATCCCAGCACTCCCTTTTCCCCAGTTATTTACTTTTGGCTGGATTCCTGCTCTCCCAGATTGCTCCTACCTGTTCCATGTGATCTGCACCACTTCGTTCTCAATGTCCTCCGCCAGTCCCTTCTCCAGGGGCTCGGCAATCATCGTGATCTTGTTCCTGAGGAGACACAGCCACGATCAGCCACAGTGAGGGAAATGAGAAGACCTCAGGGATTGGCAGCCCTGCACTGCAAGAAAGACATTGAGGGGCTGGAGTGTGTCCACGGAAGGGAGCGGAGCTGGGAAGGGGCTGGAGCCCCAGGAGCGGCTGAGGGAGCTGGGAAAGGGGCTCAGCCTGGAGAAAAGGAGGCTCAGGGGGGACCTTGGGCTCTGCACAACCCCCTGACAGGAGGGGGCAGCCGGGGGGGGTCAGGCTCTGTCCCAGGGAACAAAGGACAGGATGAGAGGAAGCGGACTCAAGTTGAGCCAGATGAGTTTAGCTGAGGCATTAGGGAAAATTTCTACACAGACAAGGTTGCAAAGGCCTGGCACAGGCTGCCCAGGGCAGTGATGGAGTCATCATCCCTGGAACTGTTCAAAAAACATGTGGATGTGGCACTTGTAGACATGGTTTAGTGGTGAACATGACAGGAGTGCTGGGTTGACAGTTGGACTTCATTTAGGGTCTTTTCCAGCCTTAACAACTCCACGATTCTGTGATTCTCTGACTGCACCCAGCTTGGATGCAGTTGGGTTGATGAAGCCACCTGCACCCATTGCTGTTCCTGTGTTCTTGTGAACACAGCCCACGTGCTCAACAACTGCTCTCCGAAGCCTGCTCAGCCCCAGAAGGAGACAGCTGAGGGACAGCGTGGCTCCAGCCCTCCTGACACACAGCCAGCCCCTGTCCATGGCTGCAGGACGGAGCCCATGGGCCGGGCAAAGTGCCTCTGGGAGCTGTGTCTGACACACCAGATGCCTCAGAGAACCCCTCAACGCCTGAAACCCGCCCCCAGCACAGGTCATTCCATGTGCCCAGAAGGTCAAAGCCTGACCTCAGACCGGGAACAATCTGGTCTGGTGGAAGCTGTCCCTGCCTACAGCAGGGGTTGGAACTGGATGGTCTTTAAGGTTGCTTCCAACCCAAACCATCCTGTGATTCCATGAAGACTGGAAGCTCTCCGTTCCCAGAAATAAGGCTGCCAAACATGGCGAGATTGTCTCAGAATAAAGGAAGGCAAGAAGAACCAGAAACCACATGGGAACACAGGAGAGCCAACTTCATCAGATCATGATTCCTCTGAAAATTCAGGTATGGGAACATCCTGTGCACAGAGATCTCCTCCATGTTCCCTCCCAGGCCTCCCTCTTCCAATCCCATGCACTGTGAGGTGCTGGAGGAGGAAGATGAGAGCAGCTACAAGGCTCCAGGTCATCATCGGGAAGAACAAATCCAAGATTACGTATGGATAAGAGAAGAGCTCTTCTCTTGAAATTGTTTGGGGAGTTACTAAGGCAGCACTGGGCTCTTTGGCACCTGCTCCAGGATCCCAGAACACCTCTCAGAACCGCTGAGGTGTGACACTTAGGTAAAAAGGAGGATGTGGATCTGTCTTCATTCCCTCCATTCTCAGACCTCCTACACAGCACAGGGACATCCCTGGGACTCTGGCGTGTTCCTGAGGAGTTCAGGTCAGTGGGACACTGCTCCCTCAGGCATGCGCCACTTGTGTGGACAACAGCCAGTGGGAACAGCCCCCTCGGAGGGGACGGACCCTCCCTCTGCCCCCTCCCATGCCCAGCTCGCCCAGGGGCCCTTACTTCTTGTTGGGTGTCTCAGCAAAGCACTTCAGGGAGGATGTTTCCACCACTGTCTCACAGAATGTCACCACTGGATCAGCCACCTAAAAGAACAAAAGGTTTGTAAGGTTTCCAGTATTTTTTTGTTTGTAAAAAGACTGTTTGAAACCTCGGAACACCTACAAGGAAAAACCAGCTCAGCTGGTAGTGTTTTAATCAGCACCGTGTATGAAGCACTGAGGCTGCACAGGCAGCTTCACTAATTCCTTCATTCAAATGAGACAGGAAAATTTAAATCCAATTCCAGGTATGAAAAATTTCTGCTCAATTTATTTATTTGATGCTAGCCAGGCAATGGCTGAAGCACAGGGGAAGGCTGGAATACAGAAAACTCCTCTCCAAGCCAGTGTGCAGTCTCTCAGTCCCACTGGTGTGACAGTGAGGCTGTAAGAGGCCCTTTTACACCCTAACAGCATTTTTTTTTTTTTTCACTTTTACAGGAACGTGACAAAATCCATGCTGTATGTTCAGGTAGGTTCATCATCTCATCCTTCTGAGACAGGGGAACAAAACCCTGTCCGGAGTTTCCAGTGGGAAAACCCCTCTCTCATTCTCTCACCTTGATGTCAATCTCGGAATACATCTTGCGCAGATCGTGCATCACACAGTCCAGGTACAGCTCTCCTGTTCCCAGGATCACGTGCTCCCCAGACTCTTCCACCTGGAAGAGAAGAGAGGGATCCAGCTGGCAGCCCCCCTGCTCACAGCTCCTGCCTTCCAGGCTCCTACTCAATCCTGAGGAAGGATCGGCCTTAAATACACTTGTTGGAGTCAGAACACCCCAAGGAAAGCTCCCACAGCCTTTTCCAGCAGGAAGTGCTGCTGGGCTCTGCAGAAAGCTGCTTCCCTGGCACAGCAGGGTGTGTGTTTTTCTGCTGGATTTACACTTTTCTGCTATTTCTACATAATTTATGAGATCAACTGAAACAGCACGAAAAGACTCACAACAAACATAAAAACCTATAGTAAAAAGCTGATTATTTTGAAGCTCAGCCCAGAGGCTGCCCTCAGCATGGGCTGGAAACAGCCACACACACACAGAATCACACAACAGTTAAGGCTGGAAGGGACCTCTGGAAATCATCTAATCCAACTGCCCCCAGCAGTACCTTGGTTGTAAGTGAGGGGTAGCTCTTGTTGACTTTGCGGAGACCATCCAGCATTTTGGGCAGCTCTGAGGGGTTCACTGGCTCCACGGCTATTTTGATAACAGATGTGGTGTTGAACTTCAAGGGACGGAAGATCTGAGCCTGGAAGCAGAGAGGACAAAGAGCTGAAACTGCATCCCTGCATGTCCACAGGGGAAGACACAGCATGTGAAGCTCTTCTCTTTCCCTCAGTGGCTCTTGCACCCTGGCACTGTGGCAGACAGGGATTCTTTAGCCTCACCACGGGAGCAGACAAGGATTCTTTAGCCCCACCAGGGGAGCCTTTGGGATGTACCCCATCATCTTGCCTCCCTGGAAGGCTGAGCAGTGCCAGCCAGGCATGGTACCTCCTCATTGCCCCGAGGCTCCGTCACGGTCGCCGTCTTCACTATGGGCTGGTCCACGCCCTCGATCAGCACCCAGTTGCCAGCAGGAACCCTGTTCACCTCAATGTGATACCTGAAAGGCAGGAGAGCACCACTGCAGCCTCAGACCTTCCAGTGCCCTCCTCCTCCCTCTCCCTGGCAGCTCTCCCTCCCTCCCAGTCCCTCACCTGACTCCAGGTGACTCCTCTCCCAACGAGCACATTGCCAGAGCTTTCTGTACCTTGCAACTGAGATCCAGAGACGTCCGACGGTGCAGATCTGGGAATCCTCCTCATCTTCCAGGGTGTAGTTCTCCCCAAGGACCTTCACAGGCTGCCCAGCGTGGATGGTGCCACTGAGCACCCTGCCAAAGGCGTGGAACTGGACACCATCATCAGTGCTGTACATTTTGGTTGTGTGACACATCAAGGGACCCTTCCCGTGACACAGAGAGAGAGAAATGAGCCTCTTTCAAAACATAGCCAAGAAACAGACACAGACCTGGCATGACTGGACTTCGATGATCCTTGTGGATCTCTTCCAACTCAGAACGTTCTATGATTTGTGGATAAAAGGGATTAATGGGCTGGAATTTAGAAATAATTGCTTTGATTTGCCAAGTCCTTTAGTTCCTGCCACTGGAAGCCCTACATCTCCTTGCCCTGTATGGAAAGCCCTGGAATGACCGTGGTGGACTCTTCTGGAGTTCCTGTCCTTACTCTTGTAGAGCAGCAAATGGTGGCTGGGACAAAGCCATGAGGAGAAATGTCACCTGCTGGCCTGCAAACCTGCTCAGGGCAGAGCACCTGAGTCCCCCCGGATCACAGCTTCCTGTGCCACACGGTCAGTCCACACTGGTGATGTGGTGACAGTCACCACTGTGGAGTTTTATGTGGATAATCACAACTCATTAAAAAAGATATTTAATTTTCTCTGCAGACATCAGAGCAAAAGTCACAGACAAATTCCTCACTCAGCTGCCAGCGTTGGTGGCTCCAGACAACTCCGAATGACAGCTCAGCGCAAGCTGTTGGAGGAGGAAGGGTTTGCAGGGCTGCGAGAGGAAAGGTGCTGACTAACTAACACAGAATTATTTTTATCAGCACCATGCAGTTTTTTAGAGTTTGGAGAGAGAATCAAACTTCAAGGAAAAGGGACAAAAAGACTGCAAAAGGACACAAAACCACCCTGCAGCTCCCACGTGCTCTGGAGTCCTGACCTAGTCCTGTTCTTCTCTGAACACTGTGAAACAATTCCCTCTCTCCAGGGCTGCCCTGGCAGGCAGCTGAAGCTCTTTGGAGTGAAGAGATTTGTTCCAGCGTCGGATGAGAAGTTTCAGAGTGCTGCAAGTGAAATCTGTGCAGACGGCTGGCTGGGAGGCAGCTGCCGGGGCAGGGCAGGGGGAGCAGGGCCTGTTTGCCTTGGATTTGCACACTCAGAGCCAACACAGGAGTTTCCTTACGTCAGGGTCGCACTCGCTCATGGCCTCCCCCAGGTCGGAGTCCACGCCGCCGGTGTAGGTGTGCTCGATTTTTGTCTTGGCCCCCACCTTCGGGGAGGGGATGTGCTGCACACACATGTCCACGAAGCCTGCAACAGGAACGCTTGGTGAGGACAGGGTTAACCAGTGCGGAGGAAAGAAACGGACTCCATAAACACAAGGCAAAGCCAGGGTGACTGCAGCACCCACAGCAGCAGGGGAGAGGTGAGCAGTGTCTCAGGCTGTCCTACGGGCAAGTGGTCTCTTAGTTTAGATTTGGGAAATTGAGCAGGATCTGTGCAAGCTGGCACTCCTTGGCCAAAATATAACCCTCGACTCTTGGTGTGAGGTAATGGGGATAGAAGGAGGATTGTGGAAATGAAGACAAACAGCTTCTACCTGTGAACTCCCCAAAGAACTTCTTGCAGACGAGCCGCAGGAGGGGCCGGATGTTCAGTTTCAATTCCTCCTTGGTCAGGTGGATGCCAAGTTCATCCAGAGTCCTGGGCAGGGTCGTGTCCACATCCCCCACCACCTGCAAGACAACAAGTCCCACTCTCAGGGTCCCAGTCAGTAACTCCCCAGTGCAGCATCACACACCAGCCACCACCCTCAGGGCTCTGGACCCGCACTGCTTTAGAGCTCACGCGGGAGCCAGATGGGTCAAATCATAGAATCGTGGACTCATTAAGGCTGGAAAAGCTCTACAAGATCATCAAGGCCAACCATTCCCCCAGCACTGCCAAGGCCACCACTAACCCATGTTAGTCCCCAAGTGCCACATTCACACGGCTTTTAAATCCCCCCAGGCATGGTGACTCCACCACTGCCCTGGGCAGCTGTGCCAGGATTGAACAACCCTTTGGGGGAAGAAATTGTCCCTAATCTCCAATCTAAACCTCCCCCTGCATAACCTGAGGCCACTTCCTCTCCTCCTGTCCTTTGTTCCCTGGGAGCAGAGCTCGACCCTTCCCAGCTGCCCCCTCCTGTCAAGGAGATGTAGAAAGCAAGAAGGTCCCCCCTGAGCCTCCTTTTCTCCAGGCTGAACCCCCCCAGCTCCTCCTCATCTGACTTTTACTCCAAGTCTTCGCTCCAAGCCCAAGCACTGTCACTTGGCTGCTAGCAGAGCACACAGGGAAGAGCAAGGACTGTTCTATTCACTGCAAATACAGGGCTGCATTTGCAAGAAGTAACAATTACTCTGCACCCCCAAGCCCATCGGGACCCTGCAGATCCCACTGCAGAACAGGACAGGAGAGTCCCACAGACACGAGACCCACCAGCCGCCTCCCAGTGCCCAGCCCCAGCTGCTCCTGCCTGGAGCTGTGTGAGGGAGAATGACCCACCACAGACCTGAGCCAAGATCTTGTACAGGGGCTCCAGAATGAACTCCACGAAGCTGCGCTGGGAACTGCTCGTCGGGGCCTTTTTGGTGAACTTGCGGCTGTTGGAGACCAGAGATGTGAGGAGCATGAACTGCAGCCTGCCAGCACCCCTACACAACCTCTGCTCCTCCCAGCTTCTCCTCTGCTTCCTCCCAAACCCCTGTGAAGCCGTCAGGGACACGTGGGCCAGGCTGACTCCAAATGAAGGCCAGAAGAGCCTCTCTGCTCCTGCTTGCGGGATTCAGGAGGAGCATGTGGATTCACACCAGGCAGGAGGGCCTGACTCAACCCTTCCCAGACACCCTTCCACCACAGGATCACAAGATCAGGAGTGACCTTGGATGCTCATCTGGTCCACATTTTACAGGGAAAAGAGGGAAAAACCCAGGAATAAAGCAACAGACATTTGAAGAGAGTTCTTACGTCTTCGGGTTGAAGTAGATGTCGCCCCAAAGCCGCTTCGCAAACTCCTGGTAATTGATGTCTCCTAAAGGAAAAAGCGAATGAAGAAGTCTCTCAGCTGTCACTGCATTTCTCTTAGCTTAGAAATCTTTATTTTTTGGCTTTTAAAACAAGCCTGAGGATTCAATTTAATGAACTGATGCTGATGAGTGAATGCCTCGTCCCAATTCTGAGTGAAAAATTAAGCACTGTCCTGGGGAGACCAGGCAGAGATGAGCAGAAAGAGTCCACTGGGGATGTCCCAGCAGCCCAGGGACACTGCAGATCACAGACTGGCTTCCCAGGAACACTCCAGCTCTCTGCTACCCAGAGAGTCAGAGCTGAGGAGTGCTGCAAGAACCCAGCCAAATCTGCTGCACTTCCAAACGGGAACACTGTGACTGCTGCTGCAGTGCCAAGGTGCTGGAATGGCCTCCACCCCTCGGCCCTGCAGGCTCAGCACCAGCATTTTCTGCCCTGCTGAACATCTCCAGGTTCCTTTCTCTTTCTCAGGAGGCACACAGCCAAACACCCAGTGCTGAAGGTCCAGTGCAGTGCTGGCTGTCACGGTGAATTTACAAATACCAGGACAGGGTGAGAACCTACAGCAGGTTCCAAACAAGCTTTTGCTGTGGGCAGATGTGTGAGCACAAGGAATTTCCTGGTGGCTGCAGTCTGGACACTTAAGCTGCTCTAACTCCTGTTAGCTGACGTGTGGTGGCTGCACATACAATCCCTGGTGACCAGAATCCAATATTCCCAACTCCCAGCACCCATTCAGCTCCTGCCTGCCCCACCTGGTTGGCATCTCCTGCCAACTGTGCTGTCCTCAGCCCTCCAGGGAGGGGTCTCACCCCAGCAGCTCTGAGTTAACGCTGTAACACCCAGGGAGCTCATTTATTGCTCCAAACTCTCAGGACACGTGACAGCCCTGACACCATCAGTCCCTGACCTCTACAACTTCATCCTCCCTCAGGCCAAGTTCTCTGCAAGAGCTGGCCCAGCTGCTTTACAACCTCCTTCTTCCCCTGCTCACGGCTCCTACAGATCCCCAAATTCCCCAGTGGGGGACTTCAAAAACCTGGGCTGTGCAGCTGCTAATGCCAGCACAGAGCCCACTGCTACATGCAGCAGATTGCCTTGAGTGGGCACCTGGGGAGCAGAGAATTAAATCCAAGCCAGAAAAAGACAGTTTCTTAAAAAAGAAAGAGGGCAAGAGTGCAAAACCTTGTGGGCCAAGCTTGTGCCCAGCTGCAGCTGAGTCTCGGACTGCTGGGAAAAGGCAGGAAGAGTTTAACTGCTTCGCTCCTGAGCTGCTGATAAGGAGGCAAAGCACAACGCACACACCTGCCTTCAGCTGCTCGTTATTTCTGCTTAGGGTATGTGTAAAATCTTGGCTTCTGACTCAAGTAACATTTATCAGGAGAAAATATCTTGCTAAAACTGTGTTTCTGCTTTTTAAGCCCCAAGGCTCAGCTCTGCAGCACCACTCAACTCCCAGCAATTCCAGAACACAAACACTGGCCATGTGCAGAGGAAGCTGAACTGCTTAGAAAACCTCCACAAGAAAGGTTGGGAAATGAGATGTTGAAGTGCACCAGGTTTCTGGCTAATCCTCACCATATGTGTCTGCATAAATCTTTGCAAAAGACCCCAGTGTGAAGCAGATGCTGTACTGAGAGCTGGAGAAGCACACGTTCCCCAGAAGGGGAGACAGCACGAGGTTCTCGTCGGTGGAATACATGCTGAGAGGAGAAAAATAAAACCAAATCAATGTTATGAACCAAAGAAGACACTTCAACCCACTTCCCACACCCAGCAGCAGTATGTGACAGGCAAGGAGCCTGCATTGCCAAAAAGCATCTTTAAACAGGCTGCAGCTTGCTTGCCATCAGAATCTCAGGGTCAGGAACATTTTCTGCCTATAAACTTCAAAGCATTAATGTGCAAAGATTTAAAGATACTAGAACTAAAAAGTTACCAACATGAATGCTTCAGATTTTTGATCTAGGAGAATTTTTCTTCCCATGAAAAAGCAGCCAAGTTGGTCAACCAAGTAAGGGAAAAGATAATATAGGGATAGAATTTAATCAAAACAGGTTTAAGGAGCTCACGGCTGTGCTAGGCAGGGTGAATTACCCTGCTCCCAAGCTGCCTGATGCCAGCACACACTGAACAGAGACATACCAGGGAGCTTGTGTGCAAATCCACACACACCTGAAAGGCAGAATGCTGTCAAAAAATCCCTGGATGCAGAAGAACCCACGGAAAGGATGCATGGCTACCAAGACGTCCCTCCCTTCCCTGAGCAGGGCTGGCAAGGAGATTTGACTGTGTCAGTATCATAATCCTTGTTTAGGAGCTGGGACAGCAAATCCTCTTTTAGTTTTCTAGAAATATTTAGGAGCTTTGAGACACCTCAGCCTCCAGTTGGGGATACAACCTGGATAATTTCAGCATATTTGAGACATTTGGGAGCACAAATTCCCTGCTCTGGTCATATGTCCACCGTCCCGACTTTTTAATGAAGGAAACATGAAATGGGGCGGGGGAAATGAAATCCCCTGGAGCTTGCCAGGAAGAGCCAATCCTGCTTAATTCACTGTATTGGCTGAGATGAACTTCCAGTGGTTCTTCCTGGCCCATTTTCCATGATTCAACATATCAAGAGACAAACTGATGAGTTTTCAGGCACATGCAGGGCTCACAGAGAGCCATGGGACAGGGACAGCAAGCACTAACAATGCATCACCCAAGCACCCTCACCTGATCAGCCCATTAACTTCGTCTACGATGTGTCTGAGTTTGTAATAAGCATCTGTGGGGGGCAGTTTCAGCTCCAGGATGAGTCTGTCGATCTTGTTGATGCACACGGTCACTGCCAGCCTCTCCTGCACCGCGTGCTTGATCAGCCTCTCCGTGTTCAGCATCACCTGCGGGGAACAGCGAGCTCAGAGCCCCAGGAAAGCCTCCACAAAATGCTATCTGGGGCGTGAGAGGCAACCAGTGACCCTTACTCGGCTGCCAGGCTGCAGAAAAGCCCCAGCTCAGCAACCAGCAATCAGCTAGTTCTCCTGAAATTCAGAAATAGGTGCTAACCCAATCAAATTCCTTGAATCCAACCCTGTGGACATCTGTGATATAAATAACCTGTGCAGTTTTAGGTATCATGGGGATGGAGATGCACACAAGTCAGATAATCAGCCTACGGGCCACAGCATCACATCAGCCTGGACACGGCAGCCAGAGGCTTGGCTGCCTGTTTGGATGGAAAACACCCTTGCTTCCCAAACCATCCTCCAAAAACCCTTCACCCCAGAAAGCTGAACCCATCCCATGCCTTCATGCTAAGGCAGGAGCAAAGACTCCAGAGGTAGGGATGTAATCCCCCCCCCCCCAGGGGAACGTGGCACTCACCCCCTCGGCCGCGTCGATGAAGAGCACGACGCCATCCGAGATGCGCAGGCCGGCTGTCACCTCGTCAGAGAAATTCACGTGACCTTCAAAACCACACCAAGGTGGGCAGTGAGAAGCACAGTGAGCCCTGGTGCGGCAGCAGCACGCAGGGTGGGAAGCTGTAGGGCTCTGCAGATCCCTCTGGTTGCTGGTGCCCAGAGAGGCAGAACGGAGATGGTTCCTCCTCAGGCAGGGACCTGGGAGCGGCTGCCAGAGCTCCCCGTGGGGATTCAGCTGCAGCTCTAATGCTATTTTTTGAGAATGCACACAACAACGTGTTTAACGGGCCCTTTTCCTCACATTTGTGACTGTTTTTCTCACAGCTCCGTGCAAGTACTTCGGGAAAGGGAGGAAGATTTCTTCTCAAAGACAACAGATGCCTCTCCCCCCAGCCTCCTCCTGCGCTCTAACCTCCCTCATCCTGAGCTGTAGCTCAGCAGATGTGTTCCAAGACCCTCTTTCCTAAAGTTTCTTACAAGCTGATCTGTGATTATGTTCCCTCCACAGGAGCCTGTCAGAGGCCTGAGGAACTTGCTGAGTCTCACTGTGGGGCAACAGCATTTGAGCAAAGCAGGGTCCCCTTGCCCATGGCAATACCTGGGAAAGGAAATTCTCTACCTGTGCTGCTTGAGTGAAACACCTCCTCAGCCTCACCAGCCCTCAATTAGGCCAGCTAATCACAAACACGAGCCTGACTTGTCCCTGCCCATGGCAGGGGCTTGGAACTAGATGGACTTTAAGGTCCCTTCACGCCAAACCATCCTGGGTGATTATGGGTCAGTACTGCTGCAAGTGACTTCACAGGAATGAACTCAGCTGAAGGCTCAGGACTAGGCTGGAATCAGTTATAAAAAGTACAGAACAAAGCTAAGTGCTTCCCAGAGCAGGATTTTCAGGATTGCACAATCACCTGGAGTGTCAATGATGTTGAAGAGGAAGGACTTTCCTTTGGTGTCCGGCAGAACAATCGTCACTGGGGTGCTCTTGATCCCCACCCCCCTCTGAAACACAGGAAACCAGGATAACAGGTAAAGAAAAAACAAATAAAAAGATCATCACGTACAGATGCAGAAGAAGATCAAGGAAAAATCAGAAAGACGGAAAGAATTAAACATCCATCCAGGACATCCTGGAAGAGAGTAATAACTGTGGTGGTTATCAGATCACTGAAGCACCCAGCCCAGCTCTCCCATCCACACTGGTCACACTGGTGAGCCACCACTGCACCCTCCACACCTGATTTCAGTGGAGGAAGTACTACAGGCAATACCTGAGACAGACAGTGGGTGTTTGTTTGTGCTTTCACCCTCTGCTGCCACCAAGTTATACCTCAAAGCGCAAGATTCGATCACACGGAGTATAAAGTAGAGCATTAAGAAGAGGAAAAAAAATGCTTCAAAGGATTGTTCCGGTCATGACACAAAATAACATTCGTACTCATGCCCAACCACACGGAGTCAGAGCTGAGGAACACAAGGAGAAATGTATTTATTTTGAAATAGTTTTTTTTCCTCATCTACCACTGCTGCAAACCCCTTCCTCCTCTTTCTCTCCAAGAAAGTAAGAATTACCCCCACACCAGGGTGACTCTGCTGTAGATTTAACATTACACAGGTTATAAAATCATACATGGAGATGAGGGAAGGAAGTTGGATCAGGAATCTTCCTGAGGCAAACAAGAGGAGCAGATTGTTTTATTGATAAAGAAAATAACCAAAATGTGGAAGGCACAGAAAGGCGTTAAAATGGATGAGGAAACTGCATACAACAACTGTGAGTAAAGCATGAGACAACCGGATAAAATCACTGCAAGACCACTCACCTCCTGCTCTGTGAACAATATATCGGTGTAGCAGAGCTGCAAAGGCAAAACAAAAATCAGAGTCTCACATTTCAGTATCAGATACTCAATTTGAAGCACGACACAATAACTCTGACACATCACTAAGGTGACAAGTAAGTGACAGAAGCAGAATTAGGACTGAGCTCTGGCTTCCCAATCTTACATTCCAGTCACTGAACCACCTTGTCCCCGTGCACAGTCACCCTCCCCCAGGGTGTAAAAGCCAGCCCGTGCTCCCCAGGGCAGGAATACCCCAGGAGCTCACTCACATCCTGGTCGTAGCGCTTCCGGATTTCCGGGTGCGTCTGTTCTATCAGGCAGTCAACGAAACACGTCTGGAAAAGAGCAGAGACAGGAGGTGCCTCCCTTCAGACAGACACGAACACAGCCCCATCCCTCCAGCAGCAGCACAGAGCACACTGAGCAGGATATTGTAAAACCTACAAATCCAACCTACAAAAAAATCTACAAATGTCACAAGGAAATGTAGTGCCAGGACAAGGGGGAAAGGCCTTAAGCTGGAGGAGGACAAGAAATTCCTCCCTGTGAGGGTGGGGAGGCCCTGGCACAGGGTGCCCAGAGCAGCTGTGGCTGCCCCTGGATCCCTGGCAGTGTCCAAGGCCAGGCTGGACGGAGCCTGGAGCACCCTGGGACAGTGGAAGGTGTCCCTGCCCATGGCAAGAGGTGGGACTGGATGGGCTTTAAGGTCCTTCCAACCCCATCCACCCTTGGATTCTATAAATAAGTGCATGAGCAGGAGGAGCAGAAGGTGCTGCTGCAGAGAACCAGGGGCCGGGAGGGCTGGCAAAGCAAACAGACAGGTCACCATCACCTCTCCTGTATTTTGGATATTCCCTGTACCTTGCCGTGGTGAAGGTGCCCACACAGAGTCACATTCCGGATCAGCTCCGAGTTGTCCATCAGATCTGCCAGGAAACTGCAGGAACGAAACACAAAAGACTGTTGGAGGCTTCTGCTGTGTCTAAGAAAAGCAGGTGCCTCTTCAGCTACACTTTCTATCCAAGGTGCCCCCTGAATCCTCGCCAAACTTTTATCCTGCCAGTGCCCTGCGGAGGAAGAATCCCACTTTCCAGATGGGGAGGACAAGAGAGTTGGAGTCCCAGACAGATGGCAGTGGGTGGGAGGATACGGAGCTGGTAAAGCTGCCAGCAATGGAATATTATTGAATATTTGCTTCTCTTCTAGTCAGTACTGGAGCAAAATTCACATCCATGTTCTCAGATGATGAAGCACTTCCACTCAAAGTATAGCAGTCAGGTAAACCACGGTGCTGGATAACAAGCACCCCATGGAGCTTTGAAAGCAGCCAGGGGCTCCACAGACCATGAATTCTGATTTTCAAGTCTTAAAACAGTGACATTCCAGGGACTCAAGGAATTAAGTCTTTTTCAAATCAGCAGCTGAGCTGGGTAATGATGAGCTGGTCACTTCTGGATGGATGCTGGCCAAAAGATAATTGAGATCCTAAATCACCACCCCTAAAAAATAATGGGAGGCTATAAAACATGCAGCCACTGCCAGAGAACAAGTGCTGTCAAATAATCTCCTTTTTAAACAGATTAAATTTTCACTGATGCAATAGACTTCTTAATGTAAAACGTTTTGATTAAGAGCTAAAAAATACAGCAATCAATACTAACCCCGATTAAAACCTTCCTAATTGGTCTGAAAATAAGGCTAAATGGGAAATCAATACCAAGCTTGCAGGTTTCTGGCTACATCCCACAAGGAATTTCTCTTGGCCTCATCCTAACCATTTATATCAACAAATAGGAGGAAAAGGAATTAATTACAAATGAAAAGAGCAGAGCATGCAGGGACCGGGGAAGTGGTGGATAATGCAGAGCTCAGGTCAGTGACTGAGCCAAAGCAAGGGCTGAGAAAAACCAGCCCCAGCAGCTCTTGGGCTCTGCTCCTGCTCTGCTGAGGGACCCCTGACTGAACAACAGCTCCAGGAACATCCTGTCCCCTCTGGAAAACACGAGGCTGCTGGGTGCCAGGCACAGGGACTGCTCACCGCCAGGGACCAAGTGCTCAGCCACACCTGGTCCTGGGATCTACACCTGGAGATGAACATTTAAAACTGGGAAAAGCCCTGAGTGGCCATGAAGTGGTGAGTGCAGAGATGAGCCCAAGGAGACTCCCACAGCTCCATCTGCTCATGCCAAAGAGAGACAACACACACACGCTGCACACACGGGGACACGGACCCTGCGCCCACCACAGCGCGCAGACGCTGCTGCCAACATCAGACTTTTAACAGCAAAAGCAAATGATGGCTTTTATTCCACAGAAAACTCGTGTGAGATATTACATCTCCAATTTTTAATGCATTTGGAATTTTTCCAGGAGGTTTTCTCCCAGCCCTGGTGTCCAAGAAGCTGCTTTGGGACACAACCAATAGATCCACCCAGCACAGCTGCAGTGTCCTGCTGACTACACAGCTCCCTGCACTCACCCAGCAGCATAAAAATTCCCAGTGGAAACTGGAATAGATGGGACTTAATCTGAGGCTGGGCTCAACCCAAAATGTCCCAATATGATGTGTGCTACACACTGACCATGTGAATATTAAACAGGTTGGCCAGAGCAGCTGCGGCTGGCCCATCCCTGGAAGTGTCCAAGGCCAGGCTGGACAGGGCTTGGAGCACCCTGGGACAGTGGGAGGTGTCCCTGCCATGGCAGGGGTGGGACTGGATGGGTTTTAAGGTCCCTTCCAACCCAAACCATTCCAAGAACGTTTCCTGAGCCACGAGCCGTTGCTATGGAGGTTGATCTCGGCCCCTGAGGTGAGATTCTCCTTCTGTGTCCGACCCTGCCCTGTGCTGCTGGTACGGAGGGAAAATGTCTGTGAAATGGTTTGTCCTGAGCTTCCTCTTGTTTTGGGTTCAGAACCTGGGACTTGGCTGCTCTCAGGTCTGTGCTGGGGTCAGTAAGGCAGCAAGCCAGAGCCCAAAAATCTGCCTCCCCCAGCCCCACACTCACTCCATTTCGTAGACAGTGACCGGCAGCGTCTGCTCCATCAGGGAGAACTTCTTGGTTTTCACAGGTTTAATAATGGGCTCTGAAACAAGAGAAAGAACAACAAACTGTTCCCAGAGCCCCCGAACCAGCAGGGTCAGGAGCAGCCCCCAGGAATGGGGAGTTTTGCTGACAACCCCTCCATTTTCCAGCTGACAGCTTCCCTCAGCTGCATGAGATGGTCACTGCAGGGCCCTTCCAGCTGAACCATTCCAGTATACAGGGGTCAAAGGAGATGACTGAAATGCATTTACTTTTTCCTTAAATAGCTTTCCAGTCTCTGCTGATTCCTGTTCTTCCGAAGACACGTTTGTTTGGATTTGCAAAAATCACAAGTGCCCAAATCTGCACACACCAGGCACAGAGTTCCTGAGGCTACGAGGGGACTCCAAAGGGGCGGGATGGAAGGGAATACTATTTCCCCTTTCCAAGGATCCATTAAGAGCCTTCTCCTCCCTCCACCCCCTCTCACAGCTCCCACTCCACTCACCAGTGAGGGGCTGTGTGTCTTCCTCCTGCACGATGGTCTCCACCTCAGGCCCATAGACCTCCTCTGCTGTGGGGTAGTACTTCTTGTCCTCGTGCAGCACCACCTCCATCCCGGGGTGCTCCTCGTCGTGCTCCCCCATGTCATCGTCATCATCATCATCCTCCAGCTGCAACCAAGGCTCACCCTCAGCTGCTGTGGAGCCACCCCAGGGGACAGGCCTGGGGTCACCCCTGAGCGAGGGACCCCCAGTGCAGCCCCAGCATCCACAGAGGTGCCCTGGGAGCAGCTCCTGGATGAGCAGCACGGCTCTTCCCACAGCACCTGGATCAGTAACAGCCCCTGGGCTCGCAGGGACCCCGGCACAGGCAGCGACTCACACACACAACAACAACACCCGGGTAACACAGCCCCCAGCCCACACAGACCAGCAGGAGAAGGGAAGGGGCTCCCTCGTTTCCCCCGTGGGACAGCCCCTCTGCCTCCCCCCGTCCTCCTCCCACCCTCCTGATGTCCGTGGGGTCTTGCTCTGCCTCTCCCCGCGAGGATCCGGCTCCCTGCTGCAGCCTCAGCTCCCTCCTGAGGGGCTCCCGAAGGGACACGGACCCTCCATGGGACTGACACCAAAACCAGCCAAACACAGCCCGAGCCGCAGGAGCTCCCAGTTCCCACCGCGATTCCAGCAGGAACTTTGTCATTCCCTTTACCCCAGGAACAGATTTTGTCAATTCTTTAAACACCAAACCCCCTCCGACCCGCGGGATTCAGACCCCAGCACTGCCCAGTCTCACCAGACCCCGCACGGGGCAGGAGCAGCCGCGGGGTCCGTTCCCGCTCAGGGTCCGGGGCAGGACGAGCCCCGCCGGCTCCGGGGGTCGCTGCCCCTCCTCCCCTCCACCCCACTCACCTCGTCCAGGTCTTTGGACTCTCGGCCCAGCTCGTCGTCGTCATCGTCCGAGTCCAACTCGGGCCCGATGTAGTTCCCAAACTCGTCGTACAGGTCTGTGTCCATGCTGGGGGGCGGGAAGAAGGTTGGTGGGGGCCGCTGACCGAACGCCCTCAGGGCGCACGGCCGTGCTGCACCGGGGCCTCAGCGCCCAGGCCCCGGCCACAGGCCCCGTCCCTGCCCGAAGCCCCGGCCCCGGCCCCGGCC
>VZTD01003684.1:357225-381957 GCA_013397725.1 Rhagologus leucostigma
GGTCCGGGGCTCGGGGACCGGCCCGAGGGGGCCGGCGGGGCCGCCCGGGCTCGGGGAGAGCCGGGAACTCGTTTGGGGCTCCGAAACCCCTCGGGCTCTGAGCTCGGAGCTGCGCCGGGAGGGGCTGGAGGTGATGGCCCGAGCACTGCCCTTGGGGGACTCGAGGGGCAGCAGCCTCGGGATCCCTGGAACGGCCTCGGGATGCCCGGGACAGCCCCGGCTCCGAGGACAGAACTCGCAGGCGCGGACACTCGGCCGTGGTTGAGATTTGTCCCAAAACTCCTCAGGTGGCCCCGTGGGGGCTGAGATCTGTCCCTGCTCCGTGACCGGTCCCTGTGGTGGCCCGGCTGTGGCCAGCAGTGGAATGGCACTGTCCCCTCCCCAGGACACTGTCCCTTCTCCAGGACACTGTCACCTCTTCCCATTCCCACCCCAGCCCCCTGTCTTTCCTCATGCAGCCCAGGCCAGGCAGAAGCAGAGGGTGACGTGTCCCCTGTGCCCTTCCCAGCCTGTTCCTGCTCCCAGTCCTGTCCCTGCTTTGTCCAGGGGTTTGTGAGCAGGTTGGGATGGCAGGGCTGCTCCACGGGGCAGTGTTAGGCACTCCCAGTGCCCTCCAAACTCCTGGATTCCCTATGGATCCGTCTGGGGACTCCCAATGTTCACCAAAGCCCTGGGTCCATCTACAGATCTGTGTGGGGCTCCGAATGCCCACCCAAGCCCTGGATCCCCTATAGATCCATCTGGGGACTTCCTGTCCATTGACATCCAGGATCCATAGGTAGATCCAGGACTTTGACCACACTTGGGAGACACTCTGGGACCAGATCAGATTCCATTCATGGATTCGTATCTGTCCCACTCACCCGTGCCACCTGATCCCTGAGAGGCAGGAAAACGCTTTCAAGTGGCTTCTCCCCCAAACATCTTGCCAGTCCCTATAATGGGATCCCCGAGGGATTTTAAGCTGGTTTATCTTTGTATTGGTAAGGGCCTGCTCCTGCAGCCTGTCCAGCCCCTCTGGGTGATCCATACAGCCCAAAGTCAGAAACTGCCCCAGAGAAGCAGCTTGAAGCCTCAAAGTGTTTTCTCTTGCCACGTGTCCCTCCTGTCCCTGTTTCCTGTAGGGAGATTGTGCTGGCCTCACACCTGAAGCCTCTGGAGAAGAAGGACAGGCTGGGACAGAGGAGGAATGTGCTGTGGAATCCCTGTGCAGCCCCGGCCGAGGCAGCGCCCGCCCGCACTGTGGAGATCCCACAGGTGAGGGAGAGGCTGCCAGGGCCTCGTCCGCAGCTGGAAATGACTCGGGAATCATCTGGGTGTTAATTGGAATGCAAGAGTTACTCAGGATTCACTCTGGGTGTGAGCCAGCCCTCCCGGGCCCCTGGAATATCAGGGTTTGGATCAGCACGGGGTCAGGCTGGGCCCCTTCAGGAAAAGTCTGCTCCATCCCTGTGGGAATGGAGGCCTGGCTGCACACTCTGGACCCAGAGCTCCCAGTGCCTCCCATGGTGGCCAGGAAAAGACTGTGGGAGCCATCTCTCCTGGCTGGGAGCAGCTCCCAGCTCCCAGCAGCTGCAGCCTGGGACCCAGAGCCAGGGCTGTGCACCAGGATCCTCCCTGGAACAGCCTCTGGCTGCAGAGATTCCCTGAGCACAGCCAGTGCTTTGCCCATGGTTTAGTGATCATGGAATAGGGCTGGGTTGGGTTAATCCTGCTGCCTGATGAGCTCATTGAGTCCCTCAATGGTGGGAAACAAGGACAGGACATTTTCTGCCCAGGTCATTCATGGCTGGAGTCACCTCGGTCCTGCCCCTGCCGTGGGCTCTGTCCACACTGGAGTGTCCCTGTCACTGGATGTTTCCCATGGATGTTTCCCATGATAAGGCAGTTTCATGGATTGCCTTATAAACAATCCCATGGATTGTTTATGATGCTGGATTTCATTGACCTGTGTTTATTATAAGGTCTTTTGCAACTCTGCTGGGTAGCGTTGTGTTTCCTTGGACTGAGCACTGATCTCCCCGGGCAAATCCTGCTCCCAGTCCCATCAGCACCAGGCTCAGATCTCCAGAGCTTTTCCTGCTGTGCTCAGCCCCAGCTGATGTCCTCTTGCCTTGTTCCCTGGCTGTAGAAAAGCTGCACGTTTGCCTCCTCCTTCAGCCTGTGCATTGGTGACCCAGCGGGGATGGGCTCAGCAGTTAATTAGAGCTGGTATAAAATGGGATTTCCTTTATCTGGGAATGCCACTTGGAGCTCAGCTCTCAGCCTCTGCTCTGCCACAGCCCCACCGATGCCGGGTGGTACCAGACAGGGCATCTGCACGTTTTCTGGGGTTTGCATCTTCCGCCTTTTCTCTGCCGCTCCCTGGGTTTGCCTCTCAGTGCTCAGAGTGTTCCCTGCCCTGCCCTGATCTCCGTGAGATCCCTTCCCAGGCAGTGCTGGTGGATCCAGGCTGGGCAGAGGGTCTGACTCTGGTTGAGGTCGGGGTCACTCCACAGCCGTCTATGTTCACAGTGGGTGTCACATCTCATCCACACTTCCCTTTTCCCCCTAGAGTTCCCGGGTTTCTCAGGGCTCAAGGCACCTGGCATTTCCTTGTCTTCCCCTTTTCCCCCTCAGCTGCTCCTTGTGCTGCCAAAGCCCCTGGTAAAAATATCTCAGCTGTCCACGGCCTGATCGGGGCGAGGGGGTCAAAGTCTTCAAGTGGGAACAAACCAAAAGGAACTGAGTGACTCCTTTCTCCTTCAGGAACTGGATCAGCTGCCCGCAACCGCTGCGGAATTTCACAGAGATTGGCGCAGGTGCTTGAAAAGTGGGACAGAGAAATACCAGTTTTTGCTGGAGCTCGGAGGGGAGGCCTTGGGCAGGATCTTCCAGGCTGATGTGGGCTTTGGCCTCCTGGGGGAGTTCCTGACAGTGCTGGCAGAGAACATCCGTCCTGGAGACAGAGCTGCCGTCCTTCAGATCCTACGGAGCCTGGCGGGCACCAAGCGCTTCGGGCTGAACGTGGCTCTCCTGAGCCAGCCAGAGAAGGAGAGCAGCTGGGATTTGTTCAGGAAGCTGCAGAGCAGGGATTGTCAGGCTGCTGGCCAGCCCGGCAGCCCGGCCAGCTGTGAGGCAGAGAGGGAAGTCTCCCATCCCATGGAGACCCACTTGGAAAAGGAAACCGAGGAGGAGAGGACAGTGGTGGAGCTGATGAAGTGTTACCAGGTCAGCTGAGGGAGCAGGAGCACCAGGACTGAGCAGACACAGGGTAAAAGAGGCTCAGAAAAACCTCAAAGCTTGGCTTTGACATCACCCAGAGCACAAGTTCTGCACAAATAAAGTTTAGCTCCCAAGCTGTGGTGCTGTGATCTCTGAGCAGGGTGTCCTCATGGATGGGTATGGGAGAGTCTCTTGGATAAGGAGAAAACCAAGGGAAAGAAAACATTGGGTGGCAGTTTTGAAGGAGAAACCCAAACTCAGATAGTCCCTTCCCTCTTCCACCCCTGTCCATGGTCACGTAGGGGATTTAGGAGATGTCATCGATGACGGTGACAACTGTCAGGTCCATTTTGTTCCCAAACCCCATGCAGCAAACAGCAGAGTCACCCCAGCAGACTGGAACCACCTACTCCCACCTGCCCTGGAGAAACCACCAGGCACCTGATGGCAGCATCCAGGTTCATCCCCGAGGCCTGGCATGGGAATATTGGGCTTTGTGGCACCACTCGAGGGTCCCTGCCCTCTGCTGTGCTGCCTTTGCACACTGAGGACAGCTGAGGGCTGGAGACTTCAACAAAAGAAGGTCCTGGAGTTACCCAAGTTTGGGAGGGAGGATTTTGATGCCAGAACAGCCCCGGCACAACAGTCACAGCTCTGGTGGGAACAGGCGTGCTGCTGGAGTGGTGCCAAGGCTCGGGGTGAGGATGTCAAGGCTGGGAGCAGCCTGCTGCATCCCCACCTCTTGGGAAAGGCAAAATCCCTGGGGTTTGGTGGGAGGACTCAGGAGAAATGCAGTGGAGCAGAGATTGTGTGAATGATGACAGAGGATGGGGCTGTGAGAGCCGCTGGGACCCTTTCCAGGTCAGCCGGGTCGTGGTGTGAGCTGAGCAGCCAAGAGCTGAGCTGAGGGGCCAGGCAGGGTCCGTGGGGAGCAAATGTGAGCTTCATCATCATCGTCATCTTCATCCTCACCCACATGGGCATCCAGGCAGGGTCCAGAGGGAGCAGACGTGGGCATCATCATCTTCATCCTTCCTCATGTGGGCACTCAGGGTCTGTGGGGAGCAAATACTGGCACCATCATTATCATTATCATTATCATTATCATCTTCCTCCTTGCCCAGTAGGCTGCTGCTGGCAGGCGCTCAGGAACCCATCCAGGCTGGAACATCATCCCCGCAGGGCACTCAGACACCCCGGACCATCCTCCCGTTGGAAATTCCCGATGTTCTGGCCATCAGCAGTCAAACACTGCCAAGTGCCCGCTCTCCCTCCCCTCGGGGCAGGAGTGGGACAGCAAGGACGGATGTGGGAAACTCCCTGTGTTGGCACAGCTCAGTAGGGACAGGCAGGATTTGGCACTGCCAGGGTTTGCTCCAGGTGGGATTTCACAGCACCAGGGTTTGTTCCTGGCTCTGCTGCTGGTTGGCAGTGGGGGTTAAAGCTCAATAAAGTCCTTTTCAAAAGAAAACTTGGAGCTGGTGCAAGATGTTCTGGCCAAACTGTAGAGTTCTTCATCCGCACCAGTGATTTATTAGCTGTTTTTCTAAGAGGCTGCTAAAAACATCCACCAAACTATTTTGATCCAATTAATACTTGCTTTTCTCACCCTTTTTTGCCTTGTTTTCCTTATTGAGAACTGTGTGTCCCAAACCCTTCAGTGTTCCTTTTGAGCTCCTCAGCTGGAGCAAACCTTTAAATTTTTGTTTAAATATTTTTTTTTTTTACTTTAGAAAGAAAGAATATTTTTCAAAATAATCTGGTGATTTTCTTCAGAAAAGGCTGCTTTCGGGGTGTTTTTAACTCACCCGACTCAGCACAGAGTTGGGAGTTAATGTTTGTGCCTGACAAAGTTATCTCCAACGTCCCCCAAAGGCTGTGACATCTCTGTAGGGTTTCGGTGGACACTTCATCCTCAGCACGGAGCAGGATGTGCCCTCCAGGCTCATCTCCTTTTTCCAAGGATGTGGCTTGAGGATTTCAACAAAAATCCGTCTGTCCAGGAGGGCACGGAGGGTCCCAGCACCAGCACCAGCACCCAGCTCTGGCAATTGAACCATGTCAGTGGGATCTCAAATCCACCCTCAGCCCCGAGAGCTGCAGCCAATCCTGGGAGCTTCCCAGGAGCTGCAGCCTGGGGTCGTGTGGGGAAGGAGATGGGTTTCAGGGTGAGGAACCCCGAGGAGATCCCTGATTCCCATCCCAGGAAGGGGATCTCTCCCACCCCTCTGCCGGCTCTGGGGTTTATCCCCGCACCCCTCTCTTCAGTCCTTCGTTGGTGTTGGCCCCTGGACGGTGTCCCTGCCTTAGGGCTCAGCCCTGACCACATCCCCCTGCAGCATTAGGATTGGTTTGGGCTCCCAGAGGTCCCCACTGCCCAAAATCCCAAAATCCCACGGCGCTGGCTGTGGAGAGATGGATGCAGGCACGACCATGGGAGCTCAGTGTGTTCATTAGCTTTATTCTCATCCCGAGCTGTGGCGGCGTTAGTGCATTAATTCAGTAGCGAGGGAGGCTGCTCGTGGTGTCCCAGCCCAGCACCATCCCCCTGCATTCCCACCCTGGGCACCACCCAGGGCTCCCATAACACCTCCTGCCCCGGGAATGGCAGTTGTGGGACTGGGTGTTGTTTCTGGAGTCAGAGCAAAGCTGCTCAGCACCTGACCCAGCGGGCCAGGGGACTGAGGGGACGAGGGGATGGCACCCAAGGGCAGCCGTGTGCTCATCCCAAAGGCTGGCAGGGCACGGGAAGTGCTGCTGGGTCATTGTTCCTTTGTCAGGTGGCATCAGGCAGGTCCTGCTCGTGGTCGGTGGCTGCAGCGAAGGTGGGAGCGGGGCTGTGGGCGAGCACCGGGCTGGGCCATGGCCCTGGGGGCGTGTGCTGGTCTGGGGGAGGACGAGTAGGGGACAGGGCCACGTACAGCCCAGGGACAAGGGATTTCTTCCAATCTCATCCTGAATGCCCGTGGAGGAGGTGGGCTCAGGCTCTGTGCAGGGCAGGGACTGTGGCTGGGGCAGCCGCAGTCCCCAGAGCCCCTGGCTCCCAGTGTGACCCCCAAGTGACGAGACTCCCCCGTCACTCCTGGGTTTCAGGTGGCGCCTTGTGCTGTGAGACCCTCATAGGTGCCCTGACACCTTCCTCCTCCTCCTCTGCACCCCTCTCCTCTCCATTTTCACCTGCTTGGGACTCCCCAGCCATAGGGCCGTGGGTCACCCCTCACCACGAGCCCCTCAGGTCTCTTTTTTCCCCCCGGTGTTGGGGACACCTTGGTGGCAGTCACCCAGTGGGGTCGGGACAGCCCCATGGCTCTGTGCCAGGAGAAGCCCTTGAGGCCACTCTGTAGCCCCACAACCCACCCCGGACACCCCAGCACCCTCAGGAACCCCTCCTGATCCCTGTTTTGTCACCCCTTGACACCATCCCAAGAGCATCCTGCTTCTCCACTCTCCCCTTCCTCCTGCCCCTGCATCTCCATCCTCCCCTTCCTCCCCCCCTGCCTCTCCATCCTCCTCTTCCTCCTGCCCCTGCCTCCCAGCTGACCTCACACAGCGCTCGGTGACAAGGAAATGTCCCTCTCCAGCCGGTACCTCGCACCCTTCATCCCCCCACCCGAGGGTGCTCAGGGTCTGGGTGCACTGGGGAGATCCGGGGAGATCTCCCAGACCGGAGAGTGGATGCAGGGAGATGCTCTTGGCACCATCATGCTGTCTGACGGTGCACGGAGATCGGAACAGGACGGACTCTCTCCCTGGAGACCCAGGATGAGGCAGGAACGGCCCCCAAACCACCGGCACGCCGTGCTGCGGGAATGCGGCAGCGTCCCGGCGGGGAGCTCGGCTCCGCCCGGACCCGCTGGACTCCCCCGGGTGCTGCCCGGTCCCACGGGTGCTCTCCTGGCTGCCAGCCGCTACCGGGGTGCCACCGGACCCTGGGCACGGGGGGACGTGGGAGAGGCAGGGCGCTCGGGAGGGAGATTCCCCCTCCGGGGCGCCACCGGTCCCTCCCCTGCCCCGTGCCCGGCCCGGGGCTCCCGAGCGGGGCTGCGGCTGCCGCAGCTCTCCCGCCCTACGGCAGCTCCTTGTGCTCCTGCTTGGACTCCTTCAGCATCTGGGGGCGGAGGCACAGGGACTGTCAGCCCGGGAGCGGGCTCTGCCACCGCCTGAGCCTGCCTGGGCTCTGAACGAGCCTGGGGACAAGGACGGGGATAGGGACAGGACAGTTTTTGCTATGAGCTGCCAGCCTCAGCTCCACCATGACCCAGAGCCGGATCATGCCGTGCTCTCAAGGATCACTGGCTCCCTTCCTGGGCTGCTTGTGGGGCTCGGGGATGATGGGCCCATGTGCAAGTCTCTTGGGGACACCCTGCGGGGAGATGAGGATGGAGTGTGGGTGACACAAATGAGGATTTCCCACCTCTCCGTCTCGGGTCTCCACAGTTTTGACCACGATGCTCCTCTTCACATGGGCTTCTGACACGGATTTGGTGTCCAGGCTGGTCTCTGAGGGACATGGGCAGGACAAGGCAGTGATGCCCTGCCCAGGGTATGGCCCTTCCAGCCACACTCAAGAGGAGAAGCCCAAAGTAAATGAACTGGGCTGGAAACCCCTGAACCTTGAGAGACAGAAGCCCTGGGGACACAACCAGCCTCAGGGACGGGATTGGCCTCAGGGACATGGTTGGCCTTGGGGATGTGGCAGGCTGTGGGATCTGATGAGTCCTGGGGACACAGTTGGGCTGCAGGGATAGCTGGGGACATTTCTGGCCTTGGAGATGTTGTTGACCATGGGGACATGGGTGGCTTTGGGATGTGATTGAGCTTTGGGGACAAGGTTGTCCTTGGGGACACAGTTGTCACTGAGGAACAGTTGGCCTTGGGGATTTGGTTGTCATTGAGGACATGATGATGTGATCAGTCTTGGGGACATCACTGGCCTTGGGGACATGTTCAGCCTTGGGGATATGGCCGTGGCACCCTCCTCCCCCCACCCTGGGAGAACCCAGGAGTCCAGGTTGCCTGAGATTCAGAGAAAAACCTCCTGATCCCTCTGAGTGGGGCAGGGATGGCCGAGGTGGCTTCTCCTGCCAGAGAGCCCCCAGAAGCCACCCCTGTGTGTGCCACCATCCCGCTCCCCCTTCCCACGCATGGGCACAGCCTCACCTCGGATCTGCAGGTTGGAGAAGCTCTGCACAGGGATGGTGATCCTGTGGGGCAGCAGGAGCAGGGCTGGAGGATGGTCCCCAGCCCAGCCGGACACCCCAGAGGGACCACGAGGACTTGGGCTCTGGGGTTTGGGGCATGGCTGGGGTGGGTGAGGGGCAGGATGGAGCCGTCACCTGCTCTCCTCGCCCTCCAGCAGCTTGCGGTACGTGGCGATCTCGATGTCGAGGGCCAGCTTGACATTGAGCAGGTCCTGGTAGTCCTGCAGGTGCTGGGCCATCTCCTCCTTGAGGCTGCGGATGTCCTCCTCCAGCCGCACCACCATGTCCTGGTAGCCGGCCGTCTCCAGGGCGTAGCGCTCCTCCAGCTCCCGCAGCTGCCTCTCCAGGGACTCGTTCTGGGGGGCCACAGGGGGCCGTGACACCCTCCATGGCCACCTTCTCCCGGGAGCTGGGGGCTCTCCCCCGTGCCCAACCATCTCCCACGCTTGGGGACCAGCCATTCCCCTGGCACTGGGTGGTGGTCCCGCCAAGGAACCCCGTGGTGGTGGCAGCTCCCTGAGGCCGTGTCCCCTCTCTTGCACCCTACGGCTGTCACCTACCGAGCCCCGCAGAGCCTCCAGGTCACAGGTGAGGGCCTGCAGCTGGCGCCGGTACTCGTTGGCCTCCTGCTTGGCCACCCTCAAGGCCTCGGCGTGCCGGGCAGCCGCATCCGTCAGATCTGCGAACTGGGACAGGGGATGTGTGCCATGGGATGGGACCAGAGGGCAGGGATGTGTTCCGGTGGCACACGGTGTGGGAACACAACCCTGCTCTGCTCCACAGCAGGAACGTGGCCCCGGGAACACGTGGCAAGGAGAAACATCCCTGGCACAAGTGGGGACAGCAGAGCTCCCAAACCCCGCACACCGCCGAGGAGAACCACCCAACCCTGGATGATCAACCCCGGCCCCGAGATGGTGACACCCCGGGAGGGGGCAGCCAGGCCGCCCATCTGTGGGGCAGCCAGCTCCCACCGCACCTTGGACTTGTACCACTCCTCGGTCTCCTGGACGTTGCTGGCGGCCATGGCCTCGTACTGGCTGCGGATGTCGCGCAGGGCGGCCGTCAGGTCCGGCTTGCTTGCGTCCACCTCGACGTGCACCCGCTGCCGGGCCAGCTGCTCCTGCAGCTCCCGCAGCTCCTGTGGGGACAGGGGGGTCAGGGCAGCCCCCCGAGCCCCGGGACCCCCAGCCCCAGAGCGGGGTTACCTCCTCGTGGATCTTGCGGAGGAAGGCGATCTCGTCCTGCAGGGTCCCCACGCGCCGCTCCAGGTCCAGGCGAGCCAAGGCAGCATTGTCCACGTCCTGTCACCGTGGGGGGACAGGAGGGACTGTCCCAGCTGGCCACCCGGGTCTCCTTTGTCCTGAGCTGCCCAGTCATGTCCATTCCCTCCCGCTCCCACCCAGCCCTGCCTCTCTCTGCCCATCACAGCATATCCCAGTCCCTCACTGCCTGCTCCTGCCATTCCTGCCCATCCATGCTCCGTATCTGTCCATCCCTGCCTTCCCCGTTCATCCCTGCTCCATTCCTGTCCTATGCCTGCCCATTGTAACACATACCAGTCCCTCAGTTCCTGCTCCTGCCCATCCTTGATACATCCCTGTCCATCCCTTCCTGTCCCTGCTACATCCTTGTCCATCCTACCCCATCCCTGCCCATTCCTGAGGTAGGCCAGGCTGGGAGCTGAGCCCCCAGGGTGCAGGATGGGGGATGTAGGATCCGGCCGCTGCCCTCACCTGCCTGTAGGCAGCCAGGTTGCTCTCGGCCTCCAGCCTCAGGGTCACCTCGTCCTGCAGCCTGTGCCGGAGCAGAGGCACAGTTACACGTCTGGCACCGTGGCTGGTCACTCTCAGCCCACGGACAGATTTCCCTGGGCCCACACAGCGCCACAGCACCAGCACCCCCCCAAACCCAGGTCAGATCGTGTGCCCACCCTGCACACCCCTCACCATCCCACACTGTTCCCAGGGGTCACCCCTATTCCCATCATAATCCTGGTGCACACCAGTCCCTGGTCCCCAGGGCTACCCTGCTTCTGTCTCAGTGGCCACTCTGATCCTTGGGTACACCTCGGACTCCATTCTGGTCCCAGGGATCACCCTGGTCCTTGTCACCACCATGGTTCCCAGCACCAGAAAGATCCTGATCACCATCCTGGTGTCCATCCTGGTCCCTGCTGCCACTTTGGGTCTAGTGGCCACCTTGGTCCTGGTAGTCACCCTGACACCCATCCCAAATGGGCCACCCCGGTCCCCAGGGCTACCCCAAGCCGGATAGTGCCTTACTTCTGCTGGAGGCTGCCGAGGTCCTCGGCTAGGTTGTCCCTCTCCATCTCCAGCCGGGCCTTGGCGTTGGCCAACTGCTCCACGCGGCGCCGCAGGTCCCGCAGCTCCTCCTGGTAGATGTCGGCCGTGCGCGAGGGCTCCTGGTCCCGCGCCTGGTTCAGCTCCACCACCAGCACCTTGTTCTGCTGCTCCAGCAGCCGCACCTTCTCGATGTAGCTGGCGAAGCGGTCGTTGAGCTCCATCATCTCCACCTTCTCGTTGGTGCGCGTCTCCCTGAACTCCGAGTTGAGCGCCGCGGCCAGCGAGAAGTCCATCTTGCCCGATCCCAGGCGGGGGCCCACGCGGGGACTCAGCTGGGTGCTGCGGGGTGCCCGGAGCCGGCTCGGGGGGCTGGCAGGGAGCACCCGGTACACGGGGATGGAGGGGCCGAAGCGGCGGCCGTAGGAGGACAGGCGCCGGCTCTCCATGCCGCAGGGATGGGCGCGATGTGTCCAGCCGAGGGTTTTTATGGAGCCCGGGAGCCCCCGTCCCGCCGGCTGCCCGGCGCTGGCACCCGGCCAGGAGCCAGCGGGCCGGTACGATGCCAGGCTGTGGCGCCCGGCGGGGTGGCTGTGCCCTGGCACCCAGCCCTGGCACCACGGCACAGCCCCTGCCCACTGCTGGCCCTCGCACCGGGCACTGCAGGGTTTGGGGAGCGCGCCAGGGTGGGGACAGAGCACGGCCCCCGTGGGTGGACGCTGCGTGTGAGGCTGGGTGCGATGCCATGGGGCACTGGGAGTGCTGGGTGAGAGGTCCTCACACAGAATATTTGTGAGATCTGCATGTAGAGATCCACACACGTGTAGAGAGATCCACACAGAGAGAGCCACACACGTGTAGATCAGAGACAGACGCACAGAGGGGTCTGCAGGAGGGATGCCCACACCCCCACTCGAGCACACACACCCCTGCGGGGATGCACACGGGTGTCTGGCCATGCCCACACGCACCCAGCCCTCCCTGCCCTGTGCACACACACCCCACATGCAGTGCACACGCACAGGTGCCTGCCTTGCACATGCGTGTACACACAGAGCGTGCACGGACACACAGAGTGTGCATGAACACACACAGCGTGCACGGACACACAGAGTGTGCACGGACACACACAGAGCGTGCACGGACACACAGAGTGTGCATGAACACACACAGAGCATGCACGGACACACACAGAGCGTGCACGGACACACAGAGTGTGCATGAACACACACAGAGCGTGCACAGACACACACAGAGCATGCACGGACACACACAGAGCATGCACGGACACACACACAGAGTGCACAGACACACACAGAGCATGCATGGATGCACACAGTGCACAGACACACAGCGTGCATGGACGCACACAGAGTGCACAGACACAGAGCGTGCACGGACACACGCACAGAGTGCACAGACACACACACAGCGCTGCTTTCTCTGAACCCTCACACAGCCCCAGAGTGGCCCCTCTGCCCTCCCCCATACACACAGCACACACAAGCACAGCACACAGAGCACACCCAGGCATGCACACACACACACACGTGCACCCCTCCGTGGGCCCTGTGCCACACCCCCCCGGGATGAGCCCCGGCACAACCAGCCCCCAGAGCCTGTCACCCCTGTCTGGCCATGAAGGCCAGCTACTAATTAAGGCCGGCTGTTAATTAAGTGGCTGGAACCTCCTAAGTCCTTCCCATCCCACTGGGTCTGTGGAAGCACTGGCTGGTGACCCTGGATCCCCGGTCCCCATCCCAAATCCGGGTAGGTGTTTATCCCACACGGCTGAGTGTGCATGGCTATGTCACTGGCCACACATGCACTGAGTTTGGGGGGCCCTTTGCCCCTGGTGGCACATGACAGGGAGTGGTAGGGGCCAGGACTGGGTGCCAGGGGCTTTCCACAGCAGCTGAAAGGGGCTTTGTGCAGAGCCAGAGCCGTGGCACAGCCGGGAGGGACCTTTGTGCCAGGGCACGGCACTGCCGGGAAACACCGGGGGCTGGATCCAGGGGCAGGCACGGGGCCACCGCCAGCCCTGTCCCTCCCAGTCACAGCGTAATGGCCACAAACTGGGGCAGAGCTGGGTGTTGGGCACGGCCCGGCGAGGGGATGGGGGTGTTTTGGGGACATGGGGACATGAGCGACACGTGGTGGCACCAGGGTGGGAGCCCCGAGAGGCAGCTGGGGTGAAGCTGGGGGACAGAGGGGTCCCTGGGACTCTGCTGCAGGGACAGGGACAGGGACGGGAACACGGATGGGGACTGGCCTCGCCGCTGGCAGTAGATGGCAGCCGATGGCCGGGAAAGGCTCCTGCCTGCCGTGGGACGGGGACACCCCGCGGGACCACGGCCACCATCACTGGGCCACCAACAGTGGCCGGTGGGGAGGGCTGTGGCAACGGCTGTGTCTCTGTGGGTGCAGTTTGGGGAGACCCAGAGCTGCCAGGGACCATACTGGTGGGACTGGTGGGACTGGGGCAGCTGCCACGTCCTTCTTTAAGCCCCAGAAACTCCCTGTCCCCAGCCAGCCCCGTGTCCCCCCGGCCGTCCTGTCCTGGTGTCACCAGCGACAGGCGGGGGTTGTGCCCACAGAAATTCCAGGTTTGGGGCACCTACACATCCCCTAGTGACTCTTGGTTCCCAGCCAGAACGGTGGCATCCCTGGAGACGCGTGCTGTGTGACAGCTCTGGTGACAGGGAACCGCCCTGGCTGGGGTGCACAGCGGGGTGCAGGGGGGACAGAGCGGGGGCTGGGGAGCTTTGGGGTCCTCTGTGGGCACCCGCTGCTCCCCAGGGATTGATCCTCTCCCGGCTCCCACGCAGCGGGATCAAAGCACGGGAAGCCGCCACTGCCGGCAGCGGCGGGAGGCAGAGCTGGGCTCTCCCCCTCCTCCTCCTCCTCTTCCCCGGCCCTCCTTAATGAGACAAACGAACTGGGAGCGGGCTGGGAGTTTTAATTGGAAGCTTCCAGGCTCAAGGAGACAGAGGTGAGATCAGCTGCTGCCGGGCGGGGAAGGAGCCAGGAGGAGCCGGTGACCCCGGCCCGTGGGACAGCAGCACACCCGGAGCTGTCCCGGTGCCGGCCCTGCTCCGGCCACACGTGCTCACCACCGAGGGTGGCTGCGAGGAGCTGGTGCAGGGAACCAGATGTGGCAGTGCCAGAGGTGCCCTGGCACGGCAGGAAAGGGGGTCACAGGAGTGGTCCCTGGGTCGGGTGCTTGGAGGTCTCTGTCCCAGGGTGGGGGTGCCACAAGGGTGGCAGGGATGGGGTTGGAGCAGGGGGGGAAAGACAGAACAAAAGCTTTCCCCCATCACTGTACAGAGTGTCAGGGCCCAGGAGGGCAGGTGGCTCCCCCACCCGTCACCTGCACTCTGGGACACCGAACAGGGTGCCCAGACTCCCCCAGGCCCAGAAGAAGGTGCAGAGGCACCCAGAGGACCCTGAGATGATGGAGATGGGGGGAAGCCACGATGGAACCCAACCCCAGAGCAAGAGCCTTTTCCAGGCCAGATCAGCTGGGAGCTGCTCCTGAACCCTGGATCCCCACACGGGAACTCCTGTGGCAGCCCAAAGGAGAGCTGTAAGAGGGTTTTGGGGGCCAAAAGGAGGTGCAGAATTATTGGGGAAGCTGTGGTTTAAGGGGGTGTCAGGTCGTGAGAGGGCAGGAAAGGGACAGTGTTGCAGGGGAGACTGTGGGAGCCTGAAGGAGGTTCAGGCTCACGGAGGGTTCTAGGGGCCACTGGCCGGGGTTGGCACGGGGAGGGAGGGAAGCAGAGCCCAAGGGGGTTCTCTGAGGCCTCTCCCAGCCTGGGGATCTTTCTCCCCCACTGCACCCTCCAGCTNAGAAGCTGTGGTTTAAGGGGATGTCAGGTCGTGAAAGGGCAGGAAAGGGACAGTGTTGTAGGGGAGACTGTGGGAGCCCGAAGGAGGTTCAGGCTCACGGAGGGTTCTAGGGGCCACTGGCCGGGGTTGGCACGGGGAGGGAGGGAAGCAGAGCCCAAGGGGGTTCTCTGAGGCCTCTCCCAGCCTGGGGATCTTTCTCCCCCACTGCACCCTCCAGCTGAACCCACTCCCACCTCAAGGAGTGCGTGAGGACCCAGATCACTGGAACTGGAGCCGTGTCCTCTGGCAGCTCCATGACCCCATCCCAGGCAGCTGCGGGAACGGGGAAACACAACAGCAAACCCAAACACACAGCCTGAAACTGTTCTGTGCCTGCACCAGTGCTGAGAGCAGCTGGGAGTCCTGGGGACAGGGGGGTGTGGAGGTCCCGGGTGCCTCCTGGCTCCTGGCTGGCACCAGACGTGGCCTCGAGCTGCCACGGGCCCGCAGAGCTGCCGGGTGCCTCGGCCCCAGTGCCCGGGGCTGCCCGGCCTCGGGGTGTCCGGCTGCTGTGTCCGGCTGCTGATGCGGCCCCTGCCCGTTCTCCCCCAGCCCACGTCACCAGAGCAGCTCCTGGACATGCTGGCCAAGGGCAACAAAAACCGGGCCCAGCGTCACACCGAGGCCAACGCCACCTCCTCCCGCTCCCACGCCATCTTCCAGGTGAGGGCTGCTGCCTCTGGGATCGCTCCCGTTGCTGCTGGGAACGGGGCTGGGAAACTGCCAGGACCAGCATCCCAGGGCTGTCCCCCTCAGCACTGAGCTGGGAATTTTGCTCCCCGGGGGCTCTGTCCATGCGCTCTCTGGTTTCTCGGTGCAAAGCTGCCAGCGGAGTTCAATTCCGGCCCGAGCCTTGCCCGAATTCGCAGGGCTGTCACGGCTGCCTGGGCAGACGGAGGCTCTGGCTGTCACTTCAGCCTGAGCCTGGTGCCTCGGCCCTGGCTGCTAGCAGGGGAGCAGCCCAGGTGTCTGGATGCTTTTCCAGCCAGCTCCCAGCTGGGCTCGTTGGTGGGTCCTGGATTCCTGCCTGCACGAATCCCTGAGCTGTGCTGGCAATCTGCCCTTCCCGCTGCCAGCTCTGCCTCCCGACAAGCAAACCACGGGCTGGTGGGGATACAGGAGCAGTCCTCAGCTTCCAGCACCTCTGTGGCAGCTCCAGTCCATGCAGGGGGTGCTCCTGGGGGGCTGAGGGGATTACAGGGCAGTGGGGGAAGCACGTTTGATTTACTGAGAGATTTTTAGGGATTCAGAGAGGAAGGTACGGAGCAGTGCTGCCAGGTGAGTCTTGGTGGCTGTGTCCCTCCTGGCCTGCACCAGCCCTGGGCTTGGCACCTGCAGCCCTGGCTGGTGCCTCCCTGGGGACACTGCCAGGCTCTGTCTGGGGGCTGAGTTCGGTGGCAAAGTCCACAAGGAGATTCAGGCCTGGAGCTGCCTCTGTGTGTGAGCCCATCCCGGCTCATGCTGGGCTTTGGGTGGGTTTGTTGCCCTTCAAGGACCCAAGCAGCTGTACCCGGCTCCATCCCTGAGTGTGGGAGATACAGATTGTTTTCTGTGGCTCTGTCCCTTCCTGCCTCTCTCCCTGACTTTGCTTCTCCTGTCATCTCCAGGTGTTTGGCTCACCGTCATCGACATGGTTCAAGTGCCAGAGCATCGCTGGGACCCACAGCGCCCTCCTGGACAGCAGGATTTCTCCTGGGAATGCTGAAATCCTCAAGTCACATCCTCAAACAAAGGAGATAAGCCTGGAGGGCACATCCTGCTCCCTGCTGGAACCCTGCAGAGATGCCACCACCTTTGGAGGACGTGCAAGATAACTCTGTCAGGCACAAACATCGACTCCCAGTTCTGTGCTGCGTTGGGTGAGTTAAAAACACCTCAAAAGCAGAGACACTTCTGAAGAAAATTGCCAGATTAATTTGAAAAAAAAATCTTTTCCCTTCAAAAAGTCAAAACCAAACATTGAAAAAAATGTTGAAACCAAAGTACACAAAAACAATGTCAGAACATTTCCAGTGTGAGGGTGATCCAGGGTGTCCGAGTGTCCTGTGGGGGAGCTGCTATAACCTGGCCGGTTTCCTGAACGCCTGACAGCAGCAGCGGGACACGTGGATGAGGAAGAAGATGCCGGTGATGACGGCAAAGCTGATGCCCACAGCCCTCATGACGAAGATTGACTCGGGGTCGGTGGGGCTCCGCTGGCGCCGGGGCTGGAAGGTGACGCTGAGCTGGAAGCCGGCCACCAACTCGCCCTCCCGCCAGCAGAAGTAGGTGGCTCTGTCCCTCCTGCGCACTCGCTGCAGGTGCAGGTGGTTCCCGTGGTCGATGAAGACCCTCATGTGCTTCCTGACCCCCACGAGGTAGTGGGAGCGGTAGAGCCGGACGGAGCCCTTGTCCCAGGCCACGGCGTGCTCAGGCCGCGCTCCCGGGCACGCGATGACCAGGTCACTTTGGGAGGGCTGCTTGTGGTACTGGATGGGGACGCGGGGCAGCTGGGGCTTCTCGCCCAGCTTGTACACGATGTTGGAGATGGACTGCACGCCCTCCCCGGGGACTTCTTTCGCTGGGCAAGGGGCCAGGCAGCTCCGGATGGCCACCTCGGGGCTCCGGAGGTGGATGAGGCGCCGGAAGCGTGCGGGCACAGCCCTGGAGCCGCAGGAGGTGACGTTGGGCAGGGCTGTGCGGTACCGGGGGTTCAGCTGCGCGCTCTGCACGTAGCAGAGCCCGATCCGCCGCTGCTCACCCCGCACCCCGCAGCGGTCACAGCTGGTCCAGTCCCAGAAGGTGGTGAAGAGGGTGAATTCCTTCTTTGTGTAGTCCTCTTGGACGTGCTGGTCGTTGTCCAGAAAAGCCACTGTGATCTGCCTGGTGGGCTGCACGTCCACGTCATAGCCATAGAAGAAGAGCCCTTCCTTGGTGCCACACAGGTAATGCCCCGAGTCCCTCACCTGGGCTCGGAACACGATCAGGCTGAACATGCGGATGCTGAAGCGCTTCAGGAGGTCGCTGCCCGCGCGGACGTGGCTCGAGTCCACAACCACGGTGCCGTTGAAGTCCGTCAGCACCGTGGTTTCATGGCTGTGCAGGTTCTTCTGGAAATACCAGACAACAGAGGAGGCCTCCTCGGGCTTGCACTTGCAGGGCAGCTCGAAGGTCATGTCCGCCAAGTACGCGACATTCTCGAACATCAGGAAGGCGGGACACGCCATCTTCTTGAACACATCCCCTTTCTTCTCAATGGCAAAGGCCTGGAGAACATCCACCAGGGAAAGGAGAACGGCGGCTCCCAGCAGCCTCGTCCCCATCGCTCCGGGTGGTCTCTGGCCCAGCAGACCTCACCCAGCCCAGCCAGGGATCTGCTGGGAGCATCCTGCCCTGAAACGGCCCTGCCTCTGTCACCCGCTCTGGAACCCATCTGTCCCCAGCAGCTCCCGAGCGTTGTCACCCATGTGCCTGGCAACAGTGGAGCTGTGCTGGGACCAGTGGAACTCCCGACATCTCGTCATGGTTTGAGTTGGATGGGAACTTAGAGAGGATCTCTAGTGCAGATCATCACCTTCATGGCTGGTGCCGTCAAGAAGGTATTGGCTTTTGGGGCAGTGGGCTGTGCTTTAATGACTGGGGCCTGTTAGAGATGGCAAGAGAATCTTTAACCGTGGGCTGGCCCATCTGCTGAGAGGGGCTTTACATGGCAAGGCTTGGGGGGTGGGTTCCAAAGTGGCACTGTTGTTGTGCCACTGCTTCCTCCTGGGGAGGAGACCAGGCCAGCCAGCGGAGCCTGATGTTCCTTGGCTCAAACCCCAGCAGTGGTGTGTGTGGCTGTGGAGGAACCTCTCACACCCCACGTGGTTTCTGGATCCCCTCTCTGAAGTGCCTCAACACAAACAGTCACAGCTCGGGGAACAAACTGTGCAGCGGCAGGGCCATGATCACACTGCGGTGACAGAGACACAGTGGGACAGCTCACGTGCCTGGGATGGTGTCACGGATGGCCATGGCCATGTGCCCCCCACACCCCTCCCCTGCGCTCTGGGACACTGAGCAGAGGGCCCAGATCCCCCACAGCAAAGGGTGCAGAGGCACCCACAGGCCCTGGGATGATGGAGAAGGGGGATGGAGCCCAACCCCAGAGCAAGAGCCTCTTCCAGGCTCCCCGTACGAGGGGGAGGCGGGAGGGAACAGCCTCACGTTGGCCCTCGGATTCGGAACAGAACGATTTATTAAAAACACAACAACTTATTTCCTAAACCCACCCATAACCTGCAAACAAACAAACAGGACTGAGCCAACAGCGGGGGCACAAGTGCGGGGACGCACCTCNTTTGGAGTTTGAACGCTGGGAGGGGCGCTGGGGGCTGGATGCGGGAGGGCTGCTCGGAGCTCCGGCCGCTGCTGCTCAGCACTCGGGGGAAGCAGCTCTGGAGCCGGCCCGGGGAGGGGGCCGGGGGTCCGTGCAGCCGCTGGTGCCGGGGTGCCAGGGCTTGGGGTGCCCTGGGGTGTGACACAACGGGGCCCTGGGGACACAGAGGGGCTCTGCACGGGGCTCTGCTCTGCCCGGGGAGTCTCTGCTGCCTTCCCACGTCTCCGCTTCCTCCGTGTTCGGGAGCTGCGGGAATTTTCTGATGGGGAATCGCTGCTCGACTCGAGCATCCTCCTAACCGGCCCGGGGGACATCGGCCTGGGGCTGGAGCACGGAGAGAGCTCCTGGGAGCATTCCGGGTCGGCGCTGGGCGCAGGGGGATCGGGCGTGGTGACAGGCGCCTCGCCTAAAGCAGCAGAGAAGAAACAGAGTCACCTCCCTGTCTGCAGCTCCTGGACATCCCCAACCCCCGGAGCACCCCCTGTGCCCCCCAGCTCAGTGCAGATCTGCCCTCCCAGCCCCGCAGCAGCGCTTTGCCAGCGGCTGTTCCATCAAAGCGCATCCAACCCAGAGGAAAAGAGCCGCAACAGGTGCCGGGCTGCTCCCACAGCCGGTGCCCCGGGGCAATGCCTGCGCTGTCCCCGGCAAACGGGGTCTGCAGAGCCACAGCTCCGCTCCCAGGATCGTGCCGTGGCACGGAGGATGAGGAGGAAGAGCTCAGCCCTGCTCAGAGCCGGCTGCCGGCTGCGAGGCTCCATCCCGGCTGGCTCGGGCAAGGGAAGCAGGGAGGAGTAACGGAGACCGGAGAAGCGCGGCTCGGAACTGCTGCTCTGGGCTCCTGGGGCAGGGAGATCGCTCCCGTGGGAGCTGCCTCGCACACACGAGCTGAGCTCCGCGGGGCCCAGGGCTGCTCCCGGCTCCTGCCCGAGGGGCTGCCCAGCTCGGACCGCTCTGCACAGCGAGGCCGGAGCCACGCTGGGCACGACCCGCTTGGTGACACCTGGGGACACGCCCGTTCCTCTACCCTGTGCCCACCGCAGTCGGGAGCTGTGTCCCACCGCCGCTCCTCCAGCACCCACCGAGACACAGAAGAGGGGCCAATCCCCACTGTCCCCATCCCAAATCCTCACCGGCACAGCTCAGCTGCATTTCCGGGGCTGGGGCGGCCTTGCTGGGCTCTGCGGGGCTGCTGGGAGCTGCAGCTTCCTCCGGTCCTACAGCTTCCTCCGGCCCCACGGCCTCCTCCGGCCCTATGGACTCCTCCAGCGCCAGGACCTCCACCTCCCCTGTCTTCGCAGTCATTTCGTCAGGGCAGAGGCTGTGAGTAGAGTTTGGGGGTAAGAGAGTCAGACTTGGAAGATGGGATATTCCCAAGCTCTAAATCCCTTCCTGGAGAGCCTGAGCTGCGAGGTATGTGTGTCCCTGTGGGTGACAAGGGACCCACGGGGCAGGCCAGCATCTCCAGGCACAGCCCTGGTCCCACATCCATCCAGACCATGGACAACCCAGCGTGGCCAGGCCGAGAAGAGGCAGCGGGATGTGGGGAGGGCACGAGGACACTCACGTCTGCTCCAGGTGCCCAGACAGCTCCTGCAAAACGGGACTTGGTGTCCTGGCCTGGAACTGCAGCTCGGGCAGGGAGGCTGCTCTGGGGCTGCAGGGAGACATCCCGGTGCGCTGCAGCTGCAGGGCCTGCGATGAGGCAGTGGTTAAAACACAGTGGGGCAGCCCGGACCCATCTCCGGGGCTGGAGAAGGGCAGCTCCTCAGCCTCTTCCAGGCTCCAGGGCCCCCGGGGGCCCCGGGTGGCTGCAGGGGACACGATGTGTGCTCAGAGACCTGCTGCCGTGGGCAAAAGCCCCGGGCTGAGCAGAGCGGGCACCATCGGCTGCTGCAGCTCCATCGGCTGCTCCTGCCCGCAGCGGCATCCCGCGGGATACGGGAGGCAGCCGCCAGAGCATCCCGCCACGCACCCTCCCGCCCCCAGCCCAGCAGCTCCCGAGCCCCGGCAGGCCCCGCCCGGTGCTCACGGGCAGCAGGATGTGCCGGGCCCGGCTGGCGAACCGGAGCGTGCTGCGGGTGTCGGGGCCGGCGGGCGCCGCGGGGCTCACGGCCGCGATCACGGTGCTGCGGCAGCCTCCGCCCAGCGAGTCCTTCAGCAGGCGCGTCAGCTTGCTGTCCCGGAACGGCACGTGGCTCTGCCCGCCCTGTCCGAGACACCGAGGCTCCGCTCAGCTCTGGGCCCCGGGGACGCCCTCGCGGACCCGTCCCGGAGAGCCAGGGCCCGGCCGGGAGCAGCCTCACCTTGGCTCCGGCCAGCGCGCGGACGACGCTTTTGAGGGCCAGCAGCGAGCGGTTGATGCTGGTGCCCTCCCACAGCCCCTCTCCCCGGACCGGGGTGTCCCAGACTCGCTCCGAGCCCGCCAGGTCGATGAAGCTCAGCTTGGCCACGCGCGGATCCCCGGCGAGGCCGCCAGCGGGGTCCCGCTGCTTCACCTGGATCTGCGAGGACAGAGGGGGCTGAGACTGGGGCTCCACGCAGCTGCTGGAGCAGCAGCCCCAGCAGGGACACGGCTCTGTTTTCAGGGCAAGGGCCAGTGAATCCCGTGGGGAGATGAGGCAGGAGGAGGAGAGGAACCTGGCACGTCGTGAGGACGAGCCAAACACCTGGTGATGCCACAAGGAGCAGAGCCAGGGAAGGGAGCTGGCAGGAGGGGACAGCTGTGGGAACAATCAGCACCTCCCACGCTCGATGATAGAGAGGGGTATGGCTGGTCGGGTCCTCAGAGGGACTGGAAAAGCATCCAGACACCTGGGCTGCTCCCCTGCTAGCAGCCAGGGCCGAGGCACCAGGCTCAGGCTGAAGTGACAGCCAGAGCCTCCGTCTGCCCAGGCAGCCGTGACAGCCCTGCGAATTCGGGCAAGGGCCTGGCTGGAATTGAAATCCACTGGCAGCTTTGCACCGAGAAACCAGAGAGCGCATGGACAGAGCCCCCGGGGAGCAAAATTCCCAGCTCAGTGCTGAGGGGGACAGCCCTGGGATGCTGGTCCTGGCAGTTTCCCAGCCCCGTTCCCAGCAGCAACGGGAGCGATCCCAGAGGCAGCAGCCCTCACCTGGAAGATGGCGTGGGAGCGGGAGGAGGTGGCGTTGGCCTCGGTGTGACGCTGGGCCCGGTTTTTGTTGCCCTTGGCCAGCATGTCCAGGAGCTGCTCTGGTGACGTGGGCTGGGGGAGAACGGGCAGGGGCCGCATCAGCAGCCGGACACAGCAGCCGGACACCCCGAGGCCGGGCAGCCCCGGGCACTGGGGCCGAGGCACCCGGCAGCTCTGCGGGCCCGTGGCAGCTCGAGGCCACGTCTGGTGCCAGCCAGGAGCCAGGAGGCACCCGGGACCTCCACACCCCCCTGTCCCCAGGACTCCCAGCTGCTCTCAGCACTGGTGCAGACGAGTGTCCCAGCCCTCGTGCCCTTTTTGTGCCCAGACCTGGTGGAAGGAGAGACCCTGTGCCATGGCTCCTTTCCCAGGCTGCTCCCAGACGTTCAGCGGGCCCCGGGGCTCCAGCAGGTCGTAGACGCGCTCTTTGTACACCTGGAGCAGGAAATCGAGGTCAGGCTGAGGTTTGGTTCTCTGGCAGAGAGCTGGGTAGTCCTGCAGGGTCCAGCACAGCCGGGGATTCCCCCTGACCCCGTCTGGGACCTCATTCCACCAGGAGCAGCTGACCGGGCTCGGAAGGCGGGAACAGCTCCCAGAGTTTTGCTTGGCAGTTCCCCCAACCCTGCTCCTCTCCAGCCCTTCCAGCCAGGAAGCCCTCACTGCTCTGTGGAGCATGGCAAGGGAGAGAAAAGCCCCCTGCTCCAGCTGGCAGAAACCAGCAGCACCAGTTCACTCCACTGGCTGGGTGATCCCACTTCCAGTCAGGCTGCCCAGGCACAGCAGGGGACACTGCAGGTACCCTGAGTGTGGCACTACAGGCTCTGGATCAACCCCAAATCTCTTCCTTGGGGACCCTGAGGCAGGAGGGGAAAGGCTGGGGCACAGCAAACCTGCTGGTAGGAGACGAGGACCTCACAGCTCTTGTCCTTCATGGCCTCGAGCCTCTTGTACAGCTCCACTGTGGCCAGGTGCACGATGCCGGGGCTGGTCTTGGAGCCCACCATGGTGTGGGTTTTCCCGACTCCCGAAGCACCGTAGGCAAACACTGGAAGGAGAAGGGGTGGGTGGTGAAATGATCTATCATTCCTCACCTGGTGCGGCCGAAGGTTGGGTCCTGGCTGGAGAGCAGAGCAGAGCAGAGCAGGGCAGAGCAGAGCAGAGGAGCTTCCCACACCGACAAGACACGAGGTAAAACTCATAACCTTCCCCACTGCTCCTCAGGGCAATTCTTCTCCCTGGTTTCAGCCTCTCTAATGCAGCAGGGACAGAACGAGTCCCCAGATGAGCACTGCTCCCATGCTCAGGTCACCTCTGACCCTGCCCTGGGACAAGCCGACATCCCCGTTTCCCCCAGCTCTCCCCACGAGGCATTTCTGCTTCCAGACCTTGTCATTCCTCTCTTTTACCCCCATCTTCCAACACCTCGTTTGAAGCCTCTGCATCAGGGTGGGACACACTGATCTGGAGCCTCAGCCCTTCTCCCGTGGGCAGCACTCAGTGCTGGGGCCTGGGGACAGGGGCAGCCCTTCGGTGGCTCTCAGGAAGCACCGAGAGATGGAACAGCATCCCCTGTCTGAGCACCTGGTGCAGGATGAGCCTGGAGAGTGCTGGGCTCCTCCTGGGATGTGCCCGTGACATCCAGCAGCTGCCAAAGCTGGGAACGGCTCCGGGGGCTGCAGCAGCAGCGAGGGGCTGTGGGAGCTGGCCAGGCCCTGTCACACCCGGCTCTATGGAGCCATTCAGCCTGGGAAGGGATGGCAAAGCCAAGGGGCTCTGTCCTCATGCATCCACAACATTTCTTCCCATCCTTCCTGACCCAGGACAGACAACAGCAAGTGATCCTTGTTCCTCAAAATGCCTGGATGGCTCCTGCCCAGCCTCACTGCTACCTCAATCCCGTATCCATCCTCTCCACCCCATCTCCCAGAGGGCCCAGCACCGCTGGAACCAACAAGCTTCAGGCTGTGTGTTTTTGGGTTGTGTCACCCCATTCTCAAAGATGCATGGGGGCTTCCAAATTAAATCCAGGGCTCTGCTGAGCCCACCCAGCCTGGGAACGGATGGGGCAGGAGCTCCTGCAAGGATCAGAGGTGTGTGCCAGGACTTACCGGAGCAGTTGTAGCCAGCGAGGAGGGTGTCCAGCAGAGGAAGCGTGGTGTGCTGGAACACCTCCTCCTGCGTGGCCCCCTCGTCAAAAACGTGGTCGAACACAAATTTGAGGTTCCTGCGGCGGCGGCCGGGGCTGCGGGCGGGGCTGCGGGCGGTGCCGCCGGCGCTGCCGGGCTCCTCGGGGCTGAGCAGCACCACGCGCTGGTTCAGGACGTGCAGGACGGGGGGTGCAGCTCGGTCCCGGGGGCTGGGGGGCCGCACACGCAGCACCACGGCCACGGAGCCCTCCTGGGGCGGGGGGCTCGGCACCCCAACGGGGACCTGGGGCTGGGGCATGGGGCTGCTGGGGGTCACGGCTCCCGATCCAATGATCTGCGTCCCCATGCGGTCTGGGGGGGAATAGGTTCAGCTGGAGGGTGCAGTGGGGGAGAGAGATCCCCAGGTTGGGTGAGGTCTCAGAGCCACCCCCCTTCCCGGGGCCTGCGCCCACCCCCTCCCTGTGCCAACCCCGCCCCGTG
>VZTD01003684.1:381976-392484 GCA_013397725.1 Rhagologus leucostigma
GCCCCTCTCAAGGCCCCATCACCCCTTTGGTCCGCTCAGAGCCCCCTCCCACAGCCCGGCCTCCCTCCGCCCCAGACCCCCGCGTCCCCATTCCGCCCCTCCGGCCCCTCCCGCGCCCCGGCCCAGCCCAGCACAGCAGAACTGACCCAGCGACCGCGTCCCCAGCGGGGGCGGCACCACCCACGCGTGGGGCCGGCAGTGCCGGCGCCGTGCCAGGGACGAGGCACGGCCTCGTTCACCGGGAATGGGCTTTGCAATCGCCTCCGTGCGGAGAGCAGAGCAGCGACCGGAGCGCGGCTGAGCGATGCCAGCGCGGCCGGGAGCTGCCGGGAGCGGCGGCCGCGGGACAGCCCGGCCGTTGTCGCTCGCGCTCAGGAATCCGCCGGTGCCCGGCAGCCCCGGAACGCTGTCGCTCGTGCCGCCGGCGGCCACGGAGCTGCGCTGGGACCGACGGAAGCCCCGACGATTCATTATCGTGGAACCACAGGGTCACCGAAGGGTTTGGGTGGGACGGGACCCTAAAAGATGATCTCGTTACAGCTGCCCAGAGTGGAGGGGCAGCACCCCCCGTCTCACCCTTCTCTGGCCACTCGTCTTGTGCTGCAGCCCAGGATGCAGCTGGCGTTTGGTGCTGCCAGCGCTCGCTGTTGGCTCAGGTGCAGCATTTCCTCCACCGGAACCCCCAAGTCCTTCTCCGCAGGGCTGCTCTCAGCTCTTCTCCCACTCTCTGCTGGTGCCTGGGATTGCCCCTGTGCAGGTGCAGCCCCTTGCACTTGCCTTTGTTGAACTTCATCGTGTTCTCTTGGTCTCACTTCTCAAGCTTGTCCAGGTCCCCCTGGATGTCACCGGCACCGCTCAGCTTCGTGTCACCTTTGCGAACATGCTGAGGGTGGGCTCGACCCACTGTCCGTGTCAGTGAGGAAGGGATTGCAGAGCCCTGGTGCCCACAGAGCCCTGAGGGGCACCCCTGGTCACCGTCCTCTCCCTGGACATGGGGCCACTGCCCACAACCCTCTGGCTGCATCCAGCCGGCCAATTCCTCACCCTCCCACAGCCCACCCTTCAAACCCGTGTCCCTCCAGTTCAGGGATGAGGATGTCCTGTGGGACCGTGTCTTGTGTGCTGGATTTTTAAAGGGGACAAAGGAAGCTCCAGCCTGTGGGTGCGGCTGTGGACTGGGGTGTCTGGGGATGTTGCTCTATTGCAGTTTGGGGTGTGTGATGAGGGTCCCTCGTGTTGAGGAGCACGTTTAGTGCAGAGAGCTCGGGGGGCAGCTGCCCTGGGAGCTCCAGGGTGAGGTCTGTGGGGGAAATGGTCGGAGCCCTTGGCAAGTGGCCAGGATCCGGCGCTGACCCAAAGGGCCTGGGGCCCTGTGGCGCCGGGCAGATAACCAGACACTCAGACACAACGGGAGATGATGGCTCAGCAGGACGACCCCACTGCCAAGTGCACAGACTGGGAGGGGATGGAAGCCTAGGGGGTCCTTTGTTGGGGTCCCTCCCCAGAGGCTCTGTCTCAAGCTGTTATTGAGCTGCTGCACCACGATAAAATTCCTTAAAGGAACCAGAGCCTGGGACTGCACTCCAGGAGCCACGGGGCTGAGCTGGAGAGGAAACCAGGAGCCACTGAGGGATGGGGTGTGGGGGAGCCAACGGGGCACCTTGGGGCATTGCAGCCACTGAGGGCCTCGGCCCCACCAGTGCCAGTCTGGGGTGGGAGTGTAGCTGCCAGGGTGGATGACACGGAAGTTTCCTGAACAGTTTCTGACCCAGATGGGACCTCAGGTCACCTTCCTTCTCCAAACATCCAACTGCCAGCACCAGGTCACTGACCTAATATGTCAATAGGTAGGGAATGATCAACCCCTTTTTTGTGATTTTATATTGATAATCTTCTGTGATTTTATATTGGTAATAATTTCTGGCCTATGGCAAATCTGTTGGCCCCAATTCTGTCCTGTTTGCTACCTGCAATAATGTTGTGTGTCAGGGCAGTGTTAAATCCCTTGAAACTTTCCTTTTTCCCTTTGAGTATATTAGCAGGAATGCCCCACTAAAACCAAGGGAGGAATTCCTGTTGAGGAATCTCTGGAGCTGCTGCTGCGAAGGGGCTTCAGCACCAGCAGTGCCAGTCTGGAGGGGTAGGAAGGTGACCGCCAGAGGGGCTTTGGGATGGACGGCCGGGAAGTTTCCTGAACAGTTTCTGACCCATATGGGGCCCAAGCCCACCTTCCTTCTCCAAACTTGCAACTGCTGGCACTGAATGAGTTCACCTGGGATCTTTGCAGCAGGGAGGAAACAAAGAGAGAGCGTTAAAATTCCCTGAGCAGATTCCACATAAATTCTGAGAGGAGGTTTGAGTCTGTCCGTTGTGCAGCATTTTGGTGCAGTTCCGGCAGTGAGTCGAGTACTGTGCTGTGCCTGCACCTGCTGTGGGTCCGGGGGAGCAGGGTCTGAGCCGGGCTCGGGGGGGCAGAGTGAGCCCAGAGTCCTTCCAGCGTTTTAAAGGATGAAGTGGGAAACTGTTTACAGTCCCGGGCGGTATCGTGTGCTGGACACTGTGTTTAGTGCGCGGTGATCCCGCCGAGGGACTTGCATCGCAGAGTCTCCTGTGCAGCTCCCAGGCTGCCCGCGGGGTCCGGCCGGGCCGTGCCGCTGGGGCACAAACCCCGTGGAAGGAGCCGGTCCCTCGGGAATGCTGGTGGTGCTCACGGAACCTCCTCAGGAAGGGGATCCAGGGCGATACGCAGGGAGAGGCGCCTCGGCTCCAAACCGCTCCTGTAACTATTTACGCCACAGTGGTAACACTGTCCCCTTTGTGCCCGCTCAGCCCCTCACAGCCTGACACCCTCTTAAGCCACGGCCTCCTCACTGCCCCTGCACCTCCTTTGGGGCCCCAAAACCCCTCGCACAGGGCCCTGCACCCACTTCGTACGGCCACGGCCACGGCCACGGCCACGGCCACGGCCACGGCCACGGCCACGGCCACGGCCACGGCCACGGCCACGGCCGCGCTCACTCCGCTCCAGGCGGTTCCCGCCGCCGCGCCGCCTTTAAATTACCCGCGAGGCCCCGCCCTGCTTCCTGATTGGCCCCGCACCGCCTCCGACTCCCATTGGCTGCGTCCCGCGTGGTGCCTCATGGGGGTTGTAGTCCCGAGCCCCGCGCGATGCACCATGGGAGCTGCAGCCTCGCCGGCGCCTGCGCCTCCTGCCGGCGGCTCCCGGGGCAGCAGCAGCAGCTCAGAGCCCCGGCGGGCGGGGGGGCTTGGAAGGTCCCGGGGGTCCCGAGGGGTCTTGGAAGGTCCGGGAGGGTCCGGGAGGGTCCCCGGGCGGGGCTTCGGCCGCACCGTTCTCGGGGACCTTTTGCTCGGGGCTGCGATCCAGCCCGGCCCCCGCGCCGCCTCCAGCTGGGGTCAGTGGTGGGAAACAGCGCCGGGACCTGCCGAGGCTTGGGACACACACACAGAGCTGGGGCCCTGCCCGGGACACACCCTGGACACACCCGGGACACACACACACAGCTGGGACACACACACACACACCCCTGAGGGACACACAGCCCTAGGACACAGACACATGCCTGCGGACACACACATCCCCCTGGGGGGACACACATACAGACCTGGGGGCACACTCCCCCGGGGGACACCCCCCGCGGGAGCACACACACGTGGGACACACACACACACACCTGGACACACACATTCCCCTCTGAGGGGACACACTCAACCCCCTGGGACACACACACACGCACGCACACCTGGGCACATGGACACACGTTCTTGGGGACACACACACACACATAGGACACGCACACGCAGAGCCAGGAGGACACCCAGCCCCGTCCTGTCCCCAAGGCCACTCGGTGTCCCCAGGGCTCCCATCCTCTGATCCCACCACAGCCACTCCGGAGGCGGCCGCTGGCCCCGGGCACCCGCTGTCACCTCTAATTGGGCCACGTCCTGCCCATGCCGAGGCAGCGGTGACGGGCGCGTGTGCCCGAGGGTCCCGGTGGCTCTGTGTGGCCTGACCGTGTCCCTCCCCTCACAGTGGCAATGCTGTGTAACTCAGGGGACACCCCCACATGGGGCCACCTGGGCTCTGGGGACAGGGCCATGGTAGTGGTGGCACCCCAAATGACCCCACTGAAGGTGGCAGAGGGACAGGGATGGGCTGATTTGATAAACCAGGAGTGCGGGGGTGGTGGTGGCAGGAAGACCCCGTCCCCGGGGTGGGGGACATGGGGGACACACACAGCAGACGGGGAGAGATCACAGCTCTGCTTTACCATGTTGTCACCCCGGCGAGGGGGGCAGGACGGCGGCTCCCCCCACCCCAGCACAACCCCGCCTGCCCGGGGCCGTGCGAACACAGCGGGTCTGTACAGCCGGACCCCCTCGAGACCCCCGGCATCGCCCCGGGGCGGGCAGAGAGCAGGGGCGGGACAAGGGGGGCACAGCCGGGATGGGGGTGCCGTGGGGCAGCGCGGGGGGCACTCCCAGCCTCTCGCCAGCCCCAACCCTCTGCAGCCCCAAGCCCTCAGCTGGCAGCCTTGGTGTGAGCTACTGGGACAAGGCGGGTTCCGGGCACCGAAGGCAGCCGGGAGCGCGGGGAGCGGAGATCCATGGGCTGGACCGTGGCGGGGGGATGCCGCGGGGCTGGGCAGGAGCTAGGGGAGCTGGGGGGCAGCAGGGAACCGAACCACGGCACAGGGATGCCGTGGGGCTGGGGGTCACTGCGGGGGATGCCGGGGGCGATGCCGTGGGGCCGGGGGGCCGCGGGGTTCCCGGGGGCGGTGCCGCGGGTCCAGGCTCAGTCCGAGTAGATGATGAAGCCGGAGAAGGTGCTGTACTTGTTGTTGTTGCCGCCGTGGGCTTTGCCCCCGTCCAGCTTGATGAAGACCTCGTCCCCCGCGTCCAGGTGCAGGATGACGCTGTTGCTGGCGTAGTCGTAGTTCTGGTCGGCGTCCTGCGCGATGGCGCTGGCCCGGACCTGCCCAGGGGACACCGCGGGACCGGCTTAGGACACGCCTCGGCCCGCGGATCCCACGGGCCGCGCCGGGTCCCGCTTCACCCACGTCAGATCCACCCGCCCCGGGGCAGCGTGGGGTGCCTCGGATCCCGACCCGTGCGTGAGCGGGTCGCGGGTGGAGGCGGCTCCTCCGAGCATCGCCCTGAGCCTCTCCCTGACCCGCGGGCACAGACACGGGGCCGGGGCTCCGGGTTTGGGCGGGGGACCACGGCACAGGCGTGGGACTGCGGCTCTGGGTTCAGGTGCAGGACTACAGCCCAGACGCGGGACCCCATCTCCGCATTCTGATACCGGACCACAGCTCTGACACGGAACCCCAAACCCGGGTTTGGATACAGGACCGTGGCTCAGACATGGGACCACGGCTCCACATTCAGACGTGGGACTGCGGCTCTCACACAGGACCCTGACTCCGGATTTGGGTGCTGGACCCCAGCTCGAGTCCGATGTGGGACCTCAGATACAGGACCCCAGCTCCCAGCTCGGATGTGGGACCACAGCTCCATCATGGGACCCCAGGTCCAGGTTTGGATGCAGGACCCCAGCTCAGACACAGGACCCCATCTCTGGGTTCGGACACGGGACCATGCCTGGGGCACGGGACCCCATCTCCCAGCCCAGCCCCAAACCAAACCGCTGAACCCAGCTCATCCCCAAGCACTTCCCAGGAGCTGCACAGGGACCCGTGAGCGTGTGGCGAGGGCTGAACTCAAATCTCTCCTCACACGGACCCGCACCCACTGCGGGGCGGGATGCTCCCCCCATAAAGGTTTCCTGGGTGCCGGCAGAGCCAGAGGAGCCGTCACCGCCTGGAGAAGCGGCTCCGTGGCTGGAGCCCGCTGCCGCTGCAGGATTCTCTGGGTAATCAAATCTCCGCCGGCGCCTCGCGGGGAGATCGCGGCGCTGGGTGACAGTGACAAGGCGGCTGGTGAAATCCCAAGTGAAATGCAGAAGCGCTGCGCCGGGAGAAGGTGCCGCTAATTACAACCGACCAGAATCGGCTCTTAATTGGCTCGCGCGGGGCGGGCAGGCACCGGCGAGCGGCTGCGGTGTCCCGGAGCGGCGGGGGAAGGACGGCTGTCCCGGCGTAGTCCTGTCCTTCGCCCCCAGGACAGGGGTCCCAGGGGACCACTCCTCCCTGGGGTGCAGCTGCACCTCCCGAGCCCACCGGCAGCCTGCGAGGCTGGGGTCAGACGCTGTCGACTCTGGAACCCGCTGACGGCCAGGCTGAGATCCCGCAGGACTTGCTCGCACCCCTCGTGCCACCAGCAACACTGTCACCCTGCTAAAAGTCACCCTGTGTCTACCCTGCCACGGCGAGCGTCCCCATTCCGGGTGGGGGACCCTGAATCCCCGTCAGTCACAGCGCCCCAATCTCCAGGGGACGCTGCCTCTCGGGGGTTTTGCTGAGGAAGAGGAGCGGGGGAAGAAGCCGTGAGGAAAGAGAACCAGGAAAAGCCATTTGGCGCCCCGCTTCCACCACTGTCCCCCTCGCCACAGCTGGAGCTGCCCGGTGCCATCCGTCTTGCCTCGTTAGGGAGCCGCCTCGTCACCGCGCGCCCGCCAGCCCTCGCTAACCGCGGAAGATAAATGGCAGCGCTGGGCCCGGGCTGAGCCGCTCCCGGCACCGCAGTGGCACAGGAGGGGGGGCTGCCACCACGGCCCCCGGAGATGGCCTCACCCCCTTGTCCTGTTCTGTACTTCAGTTTCCCCATGGCACAGCCGGGACGTGGGAGCCGTGGGGGTGGCATGGCCCCGGCCTGCGCTCTGCTGCAGCCACTGTCCCTGACCCCAGTGACAATGCTGGGGGTGTCCCCGGTGCAGGGGACACTCTGGAGTGGTCCCCGAGGTGGCTGCACCCAAGAGCTTTCGGGCAGACGGGGGGCAGCGAGGCGCTGCCATGTGCGGTGACACTTGGGGCCTCGGGGACACCATGTGCCCCACGCCCCACCACGGCCCAGCACCCCCAAGGCGTGGTGGCAGCAGCTGCCTCTCAAGACCCCCAAACGCAGTGGCAGCTGCTCCTCGGGATCCTCGGGCACAGCCCTGGGCGCCCTCCCAGCGCCCCTGAGCGCAGCCCTGAGTGCCCCCCTCAGCTCCCCCTGGGCACAGCCGCAGGTGCCCCCAGGGCCCTTGGGTGCAGCAGCAGATGCCCCCCCCGACCCCCAGACAGGGCAGTGGGTGCCCCCAGGACCCCCCAGCAGGTCCTTGTGTACCCCTGGGGACTGTCCCCAGCAGGGACCGCGGGGGCTGTGACCCTCCCTGAGCCATGGGTGGCCCTCCTACACCATGGGGACCCCAAAACCGCCCGGTACCAACCCTGTCCGTCCGTCCGTCCGTCAATCAATCAATCAATCAATCAATCAATCAATCAATCAATCAATCCGTCCCTCCGTTCGTCCACCTCCCCCTCCCGCTGCCCTCGCTTCAGCTACGGGCTAATACAAATAATAATTAATGCTAATTAACCACCAGCAGCAGCTCCCCTGGCTCTCATTAACTCCAGCCCCGACCCAACGGTGATGGGCTGTCCCCAAACCGGCAGCACTCAGGGGATTTTTGGGAGTCAGAGAGGGCCCCCCAAGTTCTGACTCGCTCTGAAGATGCCAGGATCACCCTTTAACCGCCGGGAACCCCACACAATGCCAGGGACGGGGGGCTTTTGGCAGCAACCCCCTAAATAATCCCATTTTTTAATTATTTGGGGCATTGGGGGGGATCTTCTTTATAGATATCGATGCGGCAATGCCTTGTTAGTAATTAACAAGCAGTTAATTAAGCTGCATCACCCGCCCGAGCGCAGCTCCTCTTGACAAGGGGCTCCACAGCTTCTGGAAATTCATCCAGGAATGTCGATGCCCCGCAGAGCTGGGGGGTAGGAAGGTTTGGGGTGGTCCCCAAAAATATTTTGGGGGAGGCAAAAGGGTTGAGGTGAGTTTTTGGGGTGCTCAGTCCAGAGTTACACGGATGTTGCTTGGGAGAAAGAGCCAGAAGTGTCAAGAGGCGCTGGGACACCCCAGAATTTAGGGCTGGAGGGCGGGGGAGGACAAAAAGAATCCCAGTAAAAGGAAATTTGTAGTGTTTGCATGGAGAAAAGCTGCCGAGCGGCTCCTGCTGTGCTCCCGCTCGGAAGGGCTCAGAGCCGGGGCGTGAAGCGCGGTGGCCGTGACAAGGCTCCCGCTCCCTCCCTCACAGCCCGGCTGTTCCTGGGGTGATAGCTCCGTTTTGGGTTAATTCGGGGTCCTGCATCCTCAGGACAAGGATGCACCGCGGGGTGTGATGCCGGAGGAAGCGATGGGAAGGGGGAGCGGAGCGGGGTGGATGGATCCCGGCGGGATTGCCGGCCGCGGTGACATCCAGGGGAATCGAGCTCGGGTGACATGCCGGGGGTCACAGCCACATCTTGTCCCTCGAGTCGTGGCCGGGAGGGGGACATGGCGTGGAAAAGGGGCACCCGAAAAGCGCGGGGATGGCGAGGCTGAGTCCTGGCTTTGGGGGTCCCAGCGGGACGGGGTCGGGAGGACGCGGGAGCGGGGAGGGGGAAGGATGGAGCCACCCCGGGGTGTGTGTCCCCCGCGGTGTCCCCACGCAGCCCGGCCGGGGATGGGGACGTCCCTCCTGACACAGCAGCAGAGCCGGCTCCGGGCTGGGGGTGCAGCCCCCCAAAAGCGGGGCAGGCGCCGCCCCCCTCGAGGCCACGGCGGGCACTGTCCCTGCGGAGGAGTCCTGTCCCCAACAGGGACCCCTGCGGGGACAATGGCACGGCGGGGGCAGACGGGGCACCCCAGGGGCGCTGTGGGGGTGCCCCAAGGCACCACAAGACACCCCAAGACACCCCCAGGCACATCTCCGGGGCCAAGGAAAGAGCTGAGGGAACCCCTGGGGACACGTCAGGGCAGACGGTGACGGGCCCCAGCACTGGGAGAGGGACAGGGCACACAGTGGAGCGTCTGGGAATGGGAGGAGGAGGATGGGGCACCCCAGGGGTGCACCCGGAGCCCTTCATTGTCCCTGGGAGAAGGACAGGGCACCCCAGGGGTGCTCCTTCAGGGCGGGGAGCAGGACGGAGCACCCCGGAGCCGCATCCAGAGCCCGTCATTGCCACTGGGAGAAGGATGGAGCATCCTGGAGGAGCATCTCCAGCACTGAGAGAAGGATGGGGCACGCTGAGGATGCAGCCCCAGAGCTGGGAGCAGGACAGAGCACCTCGGGGGTGCACCCAGAGTCCATCGTGTCACTGGGAGGAGGACAGGGCACCCTGGGGCTACACCTCCGTGCCCAGGAGAAGGATGTGGCACCCTGGAAACGCACCCAAATCCCATCATTGTCACCGAGGGAGGGACAGAGCATCCTGGGGGTACATCCCTGGGGATAGGAGAAGGACAGGGCGTTCTGGGGGTGCACCCAGAGCCCGTCTTCACCGCTGGGAGAAGAATGAAGCACCCCAGGGGTGCACGTCCGTGTCTGGGAGAAGGATGTGACACGCCAGGGATGCACCCAGAGCCCATCATTGCCACAGGGAGAAGGATGTGACACCCTGGGGATGCATCTCTGGGGCTGGGAAAAGCACGGGGCCCCTGGGGAAGCACCCAGAGCCCATCATCAGCACGGGGAGAAGGATGTGGCACCCTGGGGGTGCATCCCTGAGGCCAGGAGAAGGATGGAGCACCCAGGGAGTGCATCGCTGGGGCCGGGAAGGGGACGGCGCCCCTGGGGAAGCACTCACAGTCCATCATCAGCACAGAGAGGATGTGGCACACTGGAGGAGCATTCCTGGGGTCAGGAGAAGGATGGAACACCCGGAGGGCGCATCGCTGAGGCCAGGAAAAGGACGGGGCACCCCGAGGAAGCACCCAGAGCCCTTCTCCCGTGCTCGGGGGCAGCAGAGCTCCCGTTCCCGCAGAGAGAGCCGGGATGGGCAGCCCTTACCTGCCCGTTCTTGCAGAGGTCGGCCCACATGCTGGTGCCGTCGCCGCCGCGCATGAGGACGTGGTAGGTGAAGAAGTAGGTGCCGGGGATGGCGCAGGTGAACTTGCCCGAGGCGGCGTCGTAGCTGTTGCCCAGGTTGGTGACCACGTCGTCGAACTTGAGGACCTCGTAGCCCTCGTGGGGGTTCTTGAGGCCGGCGTAGAAGGCGACCCGCGGCACCGTGCTGTAGGTGGCCGCGCTCACCGCGCCCGTAGCCCCCGGTCCCGGTAATCCCGGGGGTCCCGGTCTTCCTGCTTCACCCCGCGCCCCCATCGGCCCCGGCGGTCCCGGTTCTCCGGGCGGTCCCGGTGGTCCCGGTTTCCCCGGTCTCCCCGGTTTGCCTTGAGGACCTTGCACCAGGGTGGAGGGCGGCGGGAGGGGGCCGCGTTCGGCCGGTTGCGGGGGGGCGGCGGGGCCGTAGGGCTCGCAGACCATCCGGCAGGTGCCCAGCATCTCGTACCGGCCGTCGGTACCGGCGGAGCTCACCAGCACCGGGATGAGCACCACC
>VZTD01003684.1:392579-443464 GCA_013397725.1 Rhagologus leucostigma
GGAAACTGAGGCAGGGAGGCGGGATCGGCCCCGGCTGCCCCACTGACCGCCCCCTGCAAGCGCTCGGGACACCTCGGTGGCCCCTGCCCCGCGTGGTCACCCGAGCCACGCCCTGTCCCCAACGCCATGCCACCCTCCACCCCGAGCACTCCGAGCGTCCCCGTGGAGCTGGGGACACCCCTGGGGGATGGGCCCCAGGGCCCGCCCCTTCTCCCTGCCTCAGTTTCCCCTCCCTCGAGGGACCACACTTTGGACACCCACGTGGCCAAGCATCCATCGCGGTCGGCCGTGGGTCCGTGGGATGGGATGTCACCGCCGGTGGCAAAGGCCACAGTGACAACGGGGCACCCGCAGGTGCCACCGCGGGCATGGCCGGGCCGCGCGAAAGAGCCGTCCCCGGGGGGCTGAGCACCGGCGGGCTCATGACATGGGGACACGCGGCTGCGCCCGCTCCGTCGCCTGCCATCTCCATCAGCCTCGGCGGGGACAGCAGGACGCGATGGCAAGTGACAGGCGCCGCCAGCGCCGGGGGTGAGCGAAGGACGCGGGGACGGGGGAGGGGGACACGGACACACAAGCGTAGAGCAGCCCGGGGCCGCTCCCAGTGCCTCCCGCCACAGCGGTTCGGTGGCCCCGGGTGACAACACCGAGGTGGCATCAACTTCGGTGGCACCTGTGAGTCCATAGGTTCATCATCCCTCCCACCCCCAAAAAACCACTCTGGGAGTGCATCCCCTCATCCCCTTCCCGCCTGTGCAATGGCCCCAAACCCCAGGGACACACGGGGGACAAGCCCCACCCCCGCCCCAAAAGAGGGGGGACCAAGGGGACGCTTGACAGCCATCGATCGCCCCCGCATGTCCCCCGGCTCCCGCAGAGGCTTTAATCAGCGAGCAGAAATCAATTAGCTGCCTTTAAGGAGGCAATTATTCCTGGGGGCTTAACGAGGCTGGGGAGGGGGAAAGCATTTTGGGATGGGGGTGTTGCCAGCACCACACCCCCCCTCAAAGTTGTCACCATTATATCACCAGCTGTTTCCCTGGTTCTTTTCTCCATCATTTTTGTTGCCCCCCCCAATTCCTCGTTATCTTTCTGTTTTAACAAGTGCCTAAAAATACGCCTCGCGAGGTCACGGGCTGCGTGAGTCACCACCAGCGCGGGGACGGGGTGGCCCGGGTGGGCAGGGGGCTCTGCGTGGGGACGGGGTGGCCATGGTGGGGACACAGAGGGAGGACAGGCCCACCGTGGCTGCATCAGGGCACTCGTCTCACCTGGAGGGTCAGGGGACGTCCCTGGTCCCGGCTACTGCATCCTCGAGGTGGGGACACAGCCCCAGGTCACCTTGTTGCCACATGACATTGTGTCCCCATGGCATGGCCACCACCCCAGGCCACTGCATCACCCTGGGCCACCCTGTCCCCATGGCACGGCCACCACCCTCGGCCACCATGTCACCACGCTGTGGCCCTACAGGCTGGCTGCAGAGCCAGGACAGCTTCAACACTGCCCTGGGACAGCAGCACTGTATGAGGGGGTACAACACTCCAGGAGACACTGGCTGGAGCCCCTGGGGTGCTCCCTGTCCCTGTCCCCAAGCCCTGCATGGGGAGGGGGTGCAGCACAGCCCCTCAAACCAGCTCCATCCACCTGGGCACAGGGAATGGATCAGCAGAGCTCCAAAGAGCCACGTTTGGGAGTGCAGGAGTTGGGAAACGGACAAAGCTGGGAGGTGGCGGCAGCAGTGGTTGTGGTGTTTGTCATGGCAGCGGTGGCAGCAGTGATTCCAGCGGGAGCAGTGATTCCAGTGGTTGTGGTGGTGGCCACAGTGACTGTGGTGGCAGTGGTGGCTGCAGCAGTTGAGGCTGTTGCAGTGGTGGCTGTGGTGGTGGCTGCGGTGGTGGCTGCAGCTGTGGCGGCAGTGGCAGCGGTGGCTGCAGCTCCGCTCGACGCCCGCCGCTCCTCTGCAAAGGTTAAGCAAACAGCAGCTCCCGCAGAATCGATGCCGGCCGAGCCCTCGGCTGTTTGCTTTGGCAGCGCGGCGCGGGGGCGGGTGGGCCGTGCTGGGGACGCCGGCAGCGGGGAGGGGGACAATCGGTGCTCCAGGAGCGCAGGTTTGGCCGGAGGGTGGCTGTGCCCCCCGCCCCCCTTGCTGTGGAACTCGTGGAGGAGGATTTGGGGAAGGGCGAGTGTGGCCGGGCCGGGGTAGGGGGCTCGTGGGGCCGGCACTGTGCCGTGCCTCAGTTTCCCCTCCCAGCACTGTGGCAGACACTGCCTATAGGACCACGCTTGGCCAGAGGGACAGGGACACTGTGCCCCCCGCACCCGCCACCTGGTCCTGCAGCTGTGGCTCAGCCCAGGTGGGCTCAGCCCAGCAGTGGCTCAGCTGGAATTAAGACAGAGCTGGACACAACCAACGAGCCCCATGTCGGCCCACGATGATGAGCCTGGAGACGGAGTGGCCGTTTGCAGGCTGCCCCAATGAGTCTGGATGCTGTCCCCCAAATTCCCACTGTGTCTCCAGGACGGGCTCTGGAAGGGGCCATTGGGAGGGGGACATTCAGCTGTGGGCAGGGAGGGCAGAGGTGGCTCCAGCGTGGATCAGCATGAGAGTGAGGGAAGGCCCCACGGACCAGCCCCGAGGCGATGACCCTGGAGCTGGCCAGTTGGCTGCTGCATTAGCCACAGAGCTGGCTGGTGGGTTGGCCAACTGTCTGGTGGCCTTGAAGGACAACTGGATAGCTGGTTGGTGAGCTGGGTGGTTGGTGGCCAACTGGCTCAGCGGCAGTGAGCTGGCCGGTTGGACACCTAGCCGGCTGGATGGGTAGATGGCTGGGGGGTGGGCTGGCTGGCTGGTGGGTTGGTTGGCTAGCTGGCCAATTGGCTGGTTGATTGCCTGGCTGGGTCATTGGCTAGATGACTGGCTGGCCAGTAGACCACCAGTCTGGTTGTCTGTCCAGCTGTCTGTCTGTCTGGCTAGTTGGCCAGTTGGCTGGTGGCCAGCCAGCTGACCCATGGGCTGGCTAGCTGGCCAGACAGCTGGGTCAGCCCTGGCCCCCGGGACAGCAACATCCTAGCATGTCCCAGCCCAACACCAGGCACTGTCCCTCGCCCAGCGGGGGAGCCCGGCCGCGGGCAGGGGGAGGGCAAGGTGCGGGTGGCACGTCCCCCGTCCCTGTCCCCGTCACGCTGCCTCTCATTACGGACACGGCGGGGCCCGTCACCCTCCCACCGCGCGGCAATTAAGGGCTGCCAACACCGGCGGTTAATTAGCGCCAGCGCTGAGTGCTGGGAGGTGACGGCCGCATGGCTGGCGGAGGGGACGGGCTCGGGGACGTGTCCCTCCAGGGGGACAAGGGGTGGGAGTAGCGGGGATTTGGGCTGCTGGGACCAGCCGTGCTGTCCCAGGGGTGCCCCACGGCCGGTGGGGACGGGGTGTGACACGGAGGGGGTGCGCAGTGCCACTGGGTGCCACCATGGGGTGTGCAGGGGGTGGCACCGGGAGTATCCTGCACGGGGACGGTGTGTGGCACCCCAGGCTGTGCAGTGACGGTGACACTGGGTGACACCCCGTGGGCCATGCAGTGACAGTGACACTGGGTGATACACTGCGGGCCGGCAGTGACGGTGACAGTGGGTGACACCCCGTGGGCCACGCAGTGACATAGCATTGTGTGACAGCCCCAGCACCAGGCACTGACGGTGACTCTGTGTGACAATCCACGGGAGCTGCAGTGACACTGCGTGGCACCCGGCGGCCCCACAGTGACAGTGACACCCTGTGCACTGCGCGGTGACAGTGACACCATGTGACACCCCAGGGAGCAACAGTGAAGCTGTGCAACACCGCAGGGCTGCGCAGCAGCTCCGTGTGACACGAGTGGGGCTGTGCAGCCACGGTGACACTGCGTGAATCCCCCGGAGGTGCGCAGTGACACTGACACAGTGCCACACCCCGGGGACCGGGCAGTGACAGTGACACCTGTGACAACAGACGCCAAGCAGTGACACTGGTGACACCAGCGCCATGTAGTGACACCACACGCAGGCCCCCCGGCCTGTCCCCCCTTGTGGGTATTGAGGCGCCCACCCAGCTCACACCTGGGGACATTCCCCACCGGGGGACATCACCCTGTACCCGCAGCCTCGTGGGGGGACATCTGCCCCCACCCCACTGGGTGTCCCATGGTGGGTGTGCCAAGGAAGGGGGGCTCCAGGAATGGGGTACCCCAGGAAAGGGAGTGCTCTGAGGAAGGGGTTACCCCAGGGAAGGGGTGCCCTGTGGAGGGGGGACACTACGGAGGGGGTGCTCCAGGGATGGGGTGCTCCCAGAAAGGGAGGTTTCAGGAATGGGGTGCACTGGGGAAGGGAATGCTGTGAGGAAGGGGTGCAGCGGAGAGGGAAGGGGGTGCACGGGGGAAGGAAGTGCTCCAGGTCGGGCGGCTCCGGTTCGTAAGGGGGTGCAGGAGCAAGGGGGTGCAGCAGGAGGAGTGTCCGTCTGTCACGAGCCCCCGCCAGCCGCAGCAGAATCGATCCAGCCGCCANGCGGGCCCGCGGTGACGGTGGCGGCTGCTCCGCGATCGATGGCGGGACGTGCGGCGAGCTGCGGCGGCCTCAGCGCCCGGGACCGGGGCTGTGCCGGGGCTGGGGCCGTGCTGCAGCACCCACCATCCTCCATCAGCACCCGCGGGCCCTGGGAGCCCATGTGGAGCCCGCTCAGGGGGCAGCACCTGCGCCACGAGCGCGGGGTCTCAGCCAGGCCCCCTCCATGGCCACTGACCGCCGATGCCACCCAGCCCAGGGAGCTGAGCCATCTGCCACCGGCAGGGGATGGCTGATGGCATGCGGTCACTGCCACGGACTCAGGTGGCCATGGGCATGTCCCCGAGAGGGTTTGGCCGGGGCGTGGGATGGGCGGGAGTGGGACTGGGGGTGCTGAGGCAATCCTGGGGCAGCTCCCACGGACGGGCACCACACGGCTCCCACGGGCACAGCTCCGTGGCCAAGCTCCAGGCTCCAGAGCCCTTCCCCTGTGAGTGCCGACACCCGGGCTCGCAGCCCAAGGTCCCCCACACCAGGCTCCCCCGGCCACGCCAGCGCCGTGGGCAGCCCTGTGCCTCACCGTGCCCCTGGAACCGCTCGCTCCCTCGGCCCCGCTAAACTCGTTAGCGGCGGGCGAACGTCAGCCGGGCGGGAGCGAAGCGCCAAATGCGATTACGGCCCCGTCTCGCTCCCTCCTTCCACCCCCGGCCCCATTTATCGCGGAGGCGGGCGGGAGGGAGGCGGAACTGGCGCTTATCTCGGCCGAGAAATCCCGCTCCGGCCCTGATTTATGGCTGGCTGCGAGGGACTCCAGCGGCACCGCGCAATTACGGAGCAGTTAGAGCAGGGAGGGGGCAGCGCTCGGGTACGGCTCCCCCAGCACGGCTGGAAGAGTCGGGGTAGCCAGGTGGGCGCTCCAGCTCAGGGATGCTCCCTGGGGCTGCACAGGGACCACCAGGTCTCTCCAGGTGGGTGAGACATGGCACCTGCGGGTGCACCGTGAGGCTCAGGGGAGGACGGAGGTGGAAGAGTGCCCGGCCCCAAAAAGGAGCAGGTGCTGGCTGGGGACACCCTGGGAAGGCTGTGCCTAAAGGATGGCACAGGGGACAGGCAGGACACTGCCTCACAGGACCAAGCCCAGGCAGGAGGGTGGGAGCATCCTGGAGGATCCCAGGGATCACCGTGAGCAGGGAGAAGGTGGCCAGGGCCTGGCAGCACCCACCTTTCTCAAAGTGTGGGGCCAAGGGGTGGCAGTGGGGACAGGGGTACCCCAGAGGGAACGTGCTGGCCACAGAGAACCACAGCAGGTCCAGGATCACATCCCGGGCAGCCAGACCCAGCCCGTGGGGTGCCCAGAGCCAACACTGAGCCACAGCCTCCCAGGGAAGATCACAGCAGGGCTGATGCAGCTCCTGGAGCAGCTCAGGGATGTTTACCAGGAAACGCAGGAGCGCCCGGCAGCTCTTCCTGCGTGTGCTGAACTTTACAGAGCGCAGCCGTGCCCCGGCATAGGAACAACCTGGGAGTGGGCTGGGAAGAGCCGCGGGAGCAGCCGCAGGATGTGGAGCAGCTGCTGTTCAGTGTTTTATTAAAACAAAAGTGAAGACCCAGCACCCGCCTCGCCCAGGCTCGGCTCTCCCACTGGAAAACCGCCACCGAAGGAAGCTCAAACAGCAGGAAATGAGTTTGAACGAGGTAGAGCCCAGGTCTCAGCCTGCTCCAGGGTGGGTCAGACCCTTGCATCCAAAGCCAAGGGTGACCCACGAGTGATGGCCACAGAAAGAGAGGGCAGGAGGGAGGAGCAGCCAGCTGAACACCCGAGCCATGTGAACGAGATGCTGTCGGCAGGGACACTTTCCTAACAGATTTCCATTAAATCAACGTGAAAGAGGGGAAATTCCAAGTGTAAATTTGGATTAGGACGGCTGAGCTACGAGGAATCACCCAGGGGACACTGGAGGCAGTGACACGGCCTGAGAAGCCACCCAGCCCCAGGGAGGAGATTGTCCCGGAAGACATTAAAGTGAGATTATACCCAATTAAAGTGAGATTGTACCTGATTAAAGTGCCTCAACTCACTGAAGTCCCACCATAGAGACCCACATGGGGACAAGGGTCTCATCCCACAGGCACAGCTGGTGGGTGAGAACCTGAGCAGGGAGAATGTGCCTGAAAAAACCTCTGGCTGCGTTCACCTTGGGAAGTGTGCAAGGAGACGCCTCATGCCGCTGTCTGCATTCAGCTGGCAAAGCTCATTAACAGAGGTGGCCTTTCACTGCCCTTTTCAAACCGGGAAATTCAGGCCCCTTCCCTGACTAAGAGAAAAGGTGAATTAAGAGATGAAATGCCGGAGGAGGAGGAACACCAGCCCTCCGAGCCCAGCGACAGCCGTGCCCACCGCCAGCCGTGCCCAGAGGAAATCCAGGGAATCCTCGAGGCGGGCGTGCAGCCGCAGGACCTGCCGGCGCGTGCTCTCCCGGTCCCCGGAGTTGTCGATGACGTGCGTCGCCCACTTGCGCTTCTCGTCCAGGGGCAGCTGGGAGCCGATCCGAGCTTCGGCCTCGGCCGCGCCCAACCCGCTCCTCCTCATCAGCCGCACCAGCTGCGTCGGGGGGTCACTGCCGGGTGGAGCATAGGGCTGAGCTGGGGGTGGGAGGGAACGGGGAATCTGCCTTGCTCGGGCACCAGGGGGAATTACTGGGATAAAATGGGAATGAGAGAGGTGCCCCCTGTCATTTCTGACACAGCCAGCCTGCATTTGGATCAGCAGAGCCACCGCTGCCTGGGCTGTTCTCAGCATTCCCGCAGCCTGTAACAGTGCCCCGAATCCCGCCCTGATGGAGCACGGGTTGTGGAAGGCCCAAAGGCAGTGATTTCCCCTCTGTGATGGTGCCAGGTTCCAGGGAAAGCTCAGGAAGGCCCTCATGCACTATAAAGGGAGTGTCGCTTCTCTCAGTGGGGTTCGCACCAGGGCTGTGACTGAACCTTCTCCAGAGTGGAGGCACATGATGGTCCCCTCTGAGAGAGGTGGCATTGTCCCTGTCCTCATGGTTCCCAGAGCACTTACCAATAAACCAGCACTGTGTATTTCATAAACCTGGTCAATCCACGGGTCTCGAAGAGCAGAGGGATGTCGAGGATCACATAGCGGTAGCCTGTGGAAATGGCATCATTCCCCAGAAAAGCATTAAGCCCCATTCCCAAATCCCTCATGCTGCACACACACCATGGGCAGGAAAAGCAAAGCAAGCAGGAGCTCTACAGCTCCACAGTTACAGCCGAGCAGAGCAGAGCCCACTGGCCCTCCTCCCTCTCACAGGGAGGAAATGGTTTCATTCCAACTTTCCAGAGGAAAAAAAAACCAACCCTAACCTGGCTGCTCTCAGACCAAAGGTGAAACTGCAGAAATATAATGAGGAGCTGAAACGAGGAGCTGAAATGAGAGCAGCAGTGCCTGGCTGGCAAGAGCGGCAGCCGCGCGCCGTGCCGGCCTCTCCCGGGAAGCAGTGCCCACAGCAGGATCTGCTTTCCACTCCTTCTCTTGTCCAAGACTTCACCAGGCTGCAGCCATCTGAGCCAACATTTCCCAGCTCAGCTTTCCTCCCTTCATGAAAAGCTTTGGCTAAACAGCTCCATTTTATCAAGGAGAGCAAGGAAATCCTTGCAGACCTCCTGCAGCTGTGACACTGAAACATGAGGGAGCCTCCAGGCCCAGCCCAAGGGCTGAACCCTCACCAAAACTTGCTGAGTTTGGTATAAAATCTCTGTCACCACAGGGAGCAGAGCTTGTCATGGACATTGTCCCCCCGGTTCTCCCCGTGCCTCTGCCCTTGGCCACTGTTTGAGGAGGTGGGAGATGCCCTGCTGAGCCTGGGAGAAAGGGCAAGGGCATGGGAAAGCTCCAAGTCAGGACTTCACTCCCCTGCGTGTCCCCTCAGTCATGGGGACACCTCAGGTTTTGTTGGTGTCCCCTCTTCATAACCCCCCTAAAACTGAGCTGCCCACAGCAAGCAATGCCTCGACAAAGACATCATCATCCAAGGAGTCACCATTCCACCAGCATCTCCGCCCTGAGAGGCTTCTCGCTGCCCTCTGATTTGATCGATCAGAGCTTTCCTTACACAGCAATCCTCAGAGACAACATCCAGCTATCCCAAATCATTAAATCCTGACTAATGAGGACAAAGCAGCCTGCTGAAGCCACACAGCGCTCTCGCCGAGGGCCAGGACAGCATCCGCCTCCTGAGCCCACAGCCCCGAGTTCAAGACTCCATCTCTGGCTCCTGGCATTCCTGCCTGTTGCTTCCTTTGTGCTTCCTCCTCCTCACCCTGCAGCAGAGCTCGGCCCCGCGGTGCCCCGGCCTGTTCAGCTCTCACAGAGCTAAGCTCTGATAAGCACCACGAATCCAGACTGACTCTATTAAGGCATCCGTCTGTCTACACGGAGACCTCCGGAACAGCTGGTGATCTTATCTGGCATTTCCCTAGCCCAGCCTGACAGCTGCATTTGTTCCATTTATCAGGGGGAACGCGGGACTTTGGAAGCCACAGCTGTCAGCCCATTCCTCACCTTATCGACACTCAAAGGGCTCCACAGCTTCCACTGAAGCCGGAGCAGGCTGGAGGCAGGGAGGGACATTTGGCCGTTTCGGGAGTGTGACATTATCCGGTGGGTAATCTCGGCAAAGCTGCTCCCAGGCCCTACAGATACACTTTAAACTGCAGAGGAAAGCGGTGAAGGGCAGCAGTGAAAGGCAGGAGTGAATCAGGAATGAATCCTCCAAACAGACACCAAAGGCCACCGGAGGCAGAGCACAAAGGCTGTCACTCAACATCTCTTCCCTTTCTCTGTTGTCCCTGTCCCTCTCCCCACATTCAAACCAAAGGCAGAGGGAGCAGGGATGGCTCCTGCCCAAGCGGGAGTCCTGGCAGGCCGGACACGGCCTCTTACCGAGCACAAAGTACTTCAAGACCTGCTTCAGCATCTCCTTCAGGATCTCAGGGTGGGTGATGGAGTTCAGCAGCCGCCGTTTCTCCGGCTGGGAGAAGATAATGTTTCCGAGAGCCTCACGATTTATCTCGCCGTTCTCCAGGAGGATCTCGGTGCCAAAGTGCTGCAGGATTTGCTGATGGGCCTTGGAGTGGGGCTGCACCACTGAGAACATCAAACAGCCGGGGGTGAGAGCCGGTTTTACAGCACAGTTGGTGTTTGCATCAGCAATCGCCCTCAGATGGGGTTTGCTCATTAACTGACGGAGCTGATGCTCCCCGTGGCAGCACATCTGCCTCCAGCACATCTGTCTGGCACCACAGCTGCACGGCCCAGCAGCTCCTGCCAGAGCAGCCCTGCCAGCCCAAGGTCCCTTTGAGGGCTGACACCTGGGAGATCGAAGTCTTGCAGACATTAATTCAGCACCACAACCCTCCCGGCACGTGCTGCTGCTCGGGGTGACAAGTCAGCAGGGCGGGCAGGAGGACACGGTGATGGCCACAAGCCAAGGCAGGGGCAGGAACTGGACTGAGACAATTCCCACCAGGGATCAAGCACGGAGATCCTAAAGGGACCAGGACCAGCTGAAAACTTCAGCACTATGTGGATATTCACTGCTGCAACTTGGCTCTGGCTGCTGCTGAGGTGGTTTTTTTACTGTCTTTCACATCAGTCGCTAAATTCTTCAGGAAAATGAACACAAAAATCATCTAAAAGCTCAATCCCCAATCAGCCCTTGCAAGGGCTCTGACGTTACAGGAGTGTATAACTTTAAAGCCACCAAAAAAAATCCCCAACAAAAGGGATGAAGCAATAAAACCATAATTAAGCTCCAGCTGAGGGTAACCACAGCGCAGGACAGACCGCAGATAATCATCTCTCCCAAATCCAGGAACATTGCCACAGGTTGTAACCTCAGGCCAACCTCATAAAAGTCTTTAAGACCAATTTTTTTCTCCCGTGGAATATCACATGGAGGCAGTTTCAGGATGGGTGAAATCCACATAGTAAACAAACACATATAAAAAAGGAATTGGTGGAAAATAAAGTGATTGGCAGAAAACTTTCACAGAGTATCTGTGGTGTTTTCCTACCATCTCCGAGGGCTTTTAGCACCTCCAGCAAATTTCCTGCACCTCCAGGGGAATTACAGTGCAATAAAATGTTAAAGCATCACAGCTTTGAGTGGCTACACAGTAAGTTCTTCACCAAACAGAAAAGCTCAGGCACTTCCAAATGATACCACTGCACCATGGCTCAGCTGCAGACCCCAAACCTGCTGCATGCAGGACCCACAGCCCTCAGAATCCCAGACTGGCTGCGGAAAAAGAGCATCCAGTCCCACCCCTGCCATGGGCAGGGACACTTTCCACCATCCCAGGCTGTCCCAAGCCCTGTCCAACCTGACCTTGGATATTTCCAAGGATCCAGGAGCAGCCACGGCTTCTCTGAACAACCTCTACTCTCCTCGTTATCCTGGTGGCATGAAGGGATTAACATCTCACAGGCAATCAGGGAAAACAAGGTCTGCTCCGGTCCTACTGAGATAACAGATCTGGAATTCTGGGTCTTTTCTCCAGCCCAAGCAGCACGTTTTGACAGCAGCAAGAGGCAGGTGTGCAGTGCAGGAGCACAGAACAAATCCCCCCCGGCCTGGGGTCTCCGGAGCCTCTTTTTTTTTTTGGCACAATGATTTTGTGGTCTGATCTCTCAGGCTCAGCAGACAAACAACATCCAGCACAGAGGGACATTCTCTTTCAGTGATCCCACCCAGTGTAACTGAGTGACAGGATGGGTGTCCTGGGGGTCAGGGGGCATATCGGATTAGCCAAGGGATCCCACTTTACAGGGAACCACATTTATTTTTGCCCAGACTTGGCTTCCAAATCTGGGAAGCATCACACTCCAGGAGAGGAAAACTCAGAGCACCATCTCCCCACGGTGTTTATTAGGTCATGATCTTCTTCTTTTCTTTATTAAAAATATATCCTAGTTCCAATTCCTCCCCCCGCCCCGGGGCAGCTGCTCCGCAGCCTCGCGGACTGGGAAGCGGGAGGGAAACCCTTCTCCGATGTACCCAGAGCACCCTCTGCCGTCAGCGCTTCCCGGCAGCGATCCCGGTTGTCAGGGGAACCTCAGGGAGCAGGATCAGCTCTGGAGAACTCACCCTGCCTGGCAATAACATCGGCATCGATCACGGCACAGCCCAGCTCCCGTAGCACGGCCACCACCGTGCTTTTCCCCGACGCGATCCCACCCGAGAGTCCCACCAGGAACATCGTGCTCTGGAAGGGAAAGAGAAGAGCTGGAAAACGTGCCAGGACAGGGCCATTTTGTTCATGCTGAGCACATCAAATATTTAGTCCCAAACAGGCAACTTCATTCTAAGCTCATTTTCACACTTTCTCAGGGCGCCACTGAGACATCAGCAGGATTTTGGCACCCTGGTTATCCCACAGGCTGGAGGACAGTGTTGGATTAAATGAGGCTTCTCTGGACACCCCTAACTCTGGATGTGCCACTTGAGCCAGCCCTAAGTTCCTCCAGCTGGTTTATCTGCAGCTCCAGCAACTCGTTCCCCTTTAGCATCTCCACTCATCAAACCAGAGTCCCATCTACAGCACCTTGAGCATGGAATCATGGAATTGTTTGGATTGGAAGAGCTCTTAAAGCCCACCCAGTGCCACCCCTGCCACGGGCAGGGACACCTTCCACTATCCCAGGCTGCTCCAAGCCCCGTCCAGCCTGGCCTGGGACACTGCCAGGGATCCAGGGGCAGCCACAGCTGCTCNTTCCCCGACGCGATCCCACCCGAGAGTCCCACCAGGAACATCGTGCTCTGGAAGGGAAAGAGAAGAGCTGGAAAACGTGCCAGGACAGGGCCATTTTGTTCATGCTGAGCACATCAAATATTTAGTCCCAAACAGGCAACTTCATTCTAAGCTCATTTTCACACTTTCTTAGGGCATCACTGAGACATCAGCAGGATTTTGGCACCCTGGTTATCCCTGTTCCACAGGCTGGAGGACAGTGTTGGATTAAATGAGGCTTCTCTGGACACCCCTAACTCTGGATGTGCCACTTGAGCCAGCCCTAAGTTCCTCCAGCTGGTTTATCTGCAGCTCCAGCAACTCGTTCCCCTTTAGCATCTCCACTCATCAAACCAGAGTCCCATCTACAGCACCTTGAGCATGGAATCATGGAATTGTTTGGATTGGAAGAGCTCTTAAAGCCCACCCAGTGCCACCCCTGCCACGGGCAGGGACACCTTCCACTATCCCAGGCTGCTCCAAGCCCCGTCCAGCCTGGCCTGGGACACTGCCAGGGATCCAGGGGCAGCCACAGCTGCTCTGGGCACCCTGTGCCAGGGCCTCCCCACCCTCACAGGGAACAATTCCTTCCCAATATCCCATCTGGCAGTGGGAAGCCATTCTCCCTTGTTCCGTCACTCCAGGCCCTTGTCCAAAGTCCCTCTTGGAGCCCCTTTAGGCCCTGGAAGGGGCTCTGAGGTCTCCTTGGAGCCTTCTCCTCTCCAGGTGAGCATGAGCACCCCCAGCTCTCCCAGCCTGGCTCCAGAGCAGAGGGGCTCCAGCCCTTGGAGCATCTCTGTGGCCTCCTCTGGACCTGCTCAGAGAAATCAGGAAATTTCTGGCAGGTTTGTCGAGGGTGACCCAGGAGCAGTGAAAAAAGGCAGAGTTCAGACAATATCTCAGCCAGGACTGGGACACACGAGGCCTGAGAGGGAGAGCCCTGCTCAGTCCCTGCAGCTGCATATCAGAGCTCAGGCACCTCTGACACCATCGGGACCCAGAGACCACAAGACACTCAGTGAATCCCATTCCCACACTGCTGGCAGCCCACAGGACAGGGAAATCACAGCTCTGAGCAGCAAACTGGTGTCCGTGAGCTGCCAAACACAGCCCTGAGCACAGATCTGTGCTTGCCCTTGGCCTCGAGGCCGGGAGGGGGTTGGTAACGCTGCTCTCACAGCTCCTGCACAGAGATCTCCCTGCTCAGTCCAAACCCTGCAATCCTCTAAATCCTGCTTGTGTGCTCTCAAAACCAAATGGCTCAGCCACACAGAGGCAGCTCTGGAGAGCTGAGGGGACTACTGTGAGTATCTACATCCCAAAAATACAACAGCCTCGGCAGGCTGGGTACAGAGCCCAGTGTCCCTCCTGCAGCCCCAGCCCAGAGTATCCAGGGCTTTGTGCAGCCGAGTCGTGTGAATCCTGCTCTGACTTTGCTGTCACCTCATCCAGGGTGACACCACGGGTGAGGGGCCGAACCTCCCACAGCCCAGCCTGTGGCTGTTGCATCTGAGAAGGAATTGGCTCCACCACCTTCGGCCGGGAGCCACAGGCTGCTGGTAGCCACCCCTCGGCTTCCCCTCGCCCAGATCCTGCTCCCTCTTGGAACCCCAACCCCAACAATCTCAGTCACCATCACCCTGCCTAACCTGGCTCTGGCCTCCCCCATCCCTCCAGACAGCACCAGCCCCCTCAAAACTCTGCACATAAAGGAACCAGGTACCTACTGCCCACACTGTCCCCAGCGAGTGGGGCCCATCCCGCCGGCAGCCGAGGACAGCAGGTGGGAACACGGGGCTGCAGGAGGGCTGAGGATGGGTGACAGCACAGCACTGCGTCCCTTTGGCTAGAACACAACAAAACCAGACACTTCAGTCATAATTCAGTCCTACAAACAGGACCCAAACCCACAGTTTGGGGGGAAGGAGGGCGGGGGGGGCAAATGCTGTGGCAGCTGGAGGCAGCTCAGCAGAGGGAAGGAGCAGAGCTGGAGCAGAAGCAGCAGCCCCTGCCAGCAGCTCATGCAGCAGCTCCACCGAGCGCTGACGCCAGCCTGTAGCAGCACCACGTGCTCCTTCCCTTTCCCAGACACCAGGAAAACAGATGGGGATGGCTCCAGCAGCAACAAAGGGGGATCCAAAAGGAGTCAGAGAGGGCCAAAATAGTAATAGTAAACAGCAGTGCTTTGTGGAGGCTGATGTACGTCCCAAGCAGGACCTGGACCCCATGGGGAGCCTCTCACAGTGTTACAGGGGGCTTGGAATGACAGAGGGGCTGTTTATTTATCCCAGCAGCTTAAAATCTGCCCTCCCACCAGGATTTTATACTCCCTCTACAGCAGCCTGCGAGGGGCAACACTGCACCAGGAGGATCTGGATCACGGCGGTGGAGGCTCCACGTGCCTATTTTGTAAAAATACACTAAAAACTCTCCTGCCCTTGTAAACACAGGCCTTTAACTGCAGTAACCTCAGCGTTCTGGCCTCCAGCCCCAGCTGGGACTTGCTCCCAAAACCCCTGCTATTTCTGTCCCTCTGTCGCACGCCTCCACCACAGGAACTACTCCAGGGGGAAAGCAGCCCTTGGAAGGGTTATCCCGGAAATCAGGCCCAGCCGGGGATCTGAACACTTGTGCAGTCCAAGGGCCTGCACAGATCTCAGGCATCAATATTTAACAAGCTTGGGTTTGAACTGCACACGAGGGGAGAGGCCAGCCTGCTCCTGCAGATGTTTCTGGCAGGAGCCAGAACCAGTTTTCCCCCAAATACACCATTTTTGGGGGCTGTATTTGGCCTGTGCCAACTAAACCAGCCATGGGGAAAAACAGAACACGAGCCACAGAGGCTGTTCAGGCTGGAAAACTCGGTGAGCTGTTCCTGCAGTGAGGAATGGGGAGATGCACCCAGGGCACTGAAGAAATATTTTTTAAAGAATTAAGTGCCCAAAAATTCCCGTGTCCCAACTCCTGCGGGTTTTGAGCGCAGCACAAGCTGCCAGCCTCAATCCGTCCCTCCAGCAAGCACAGGGATTGGAGATGAAGCTAGACCGTGTCCTCCAGCACCGTCCTACACCCGGCCCTCCTCTTGAGCCCATCCTCGTCTCTGGCTGGGGCTGAGAGACCTGGTGTTTGGCTCGAGGAGGCTGCAGTTAAAGGGAAGAATCACCAAATACACCGTTAACTGGCGGGGAAAGAGCCGCCGCCACAACCACCTTGAGCCGCCCCGCGGGGTGCCGGGGCCGCCCCGGGCCCGCTCCCGCCGCCCTCACCACTCACCCGCTGCCCGGCTTCACACGTGCCGCAGTGTCCCGCGCGCCTATTGGCTGGCGGGAAGCGTGGGCGTCTCTCCCAGCCAATCGGCGCCGCCCTCATTAGACTCGACCCACCCCCTCAAGCAGGAAGCGGGCGGAGAGGCGAGCACCGCGGCCTCAGGGGACGGGCGAGCGCGGGGACGGGCCGCGCCGCGCCGCGGCTCCCCGTCTCTACTCGCATCCACACGGCTGCCGCGGTGTGAGGGAACCCTCCCGTCACCGGCGCCCCGCCCCTGGACGTTCCCAGAGACCGACGGGAATTGTAGTCTCGGCCCCGGCGCAGCCCAGCCCCCGCATGCCCACGCAGACTACCACTCCCGGCATGCCCCGCGGCCCACCGCCCAATCGCGGCGCGCTTTGTTGCGGGGGTGCGGCACGCGCGGAGGCCCCGTTCAAGATGGCGGACGACAGTGAGACAGCAGTGAGGCGGCCACCGGCGAGGCCTCCGCGGCAGGCGGCGGAGGAGAACGACCACGAGCATTGCAGCGACTGCGAGAACGAGGCGGAGCATGGCTCCAACCGGGGGTGAGTGGTGGCCGGGACCGCGTGCCGCGGCGGCCGCTGGGCCCATTGAGGCGAGGAGCGGCCGGGAAGTGAGAGGCGCCCCGCCCCTCGCGGGCGCTGATAGGTCGCTGGGCAGCATCCCGGGCAGCGATTGGTCGAGGCCTCGGTCAGTCTGGCGGGGGGCGGTGCCGCTGGCTCCCATTCGCGCCCGCTGCGGGAGCGTGTCCGAAGCTCGGCAGGGTCGGGTGCGGCCGCGGCGTGGATGGGTGACGGCTGCGGTGGCTGCGGGGTGGCCGGGATGGGGCCGCAAGTGCTTTTTTCGGGCGGAAATAAACCCAGTTAGCAGCTCGTCGTGGCCTTGCGTTAGGGTGTGTCTCCCCACATTCTCTCTGCCCTCCCGCACGAGCCTCAGCCCATTCCTGGCATCTCCATCCGCGCGGTGGCACCCAGGGCGATGGCACGGTTGGATGCGCGATCCTGCTTTCCGGAGCATGTGGCATCGCCGTGCCCTGGAGTAATCCCCGGCTTCTGCACACTCATCCCGTCGTTATCCTAAACACAGCCCAGGGTTTTGCAAAGCTCTGCCTACATTGTCTCGTGGTTGGAGGAGCGCAGCCTCCAGGGGTATGGAATGGTGGAATAACAACAACAAGGCAGGGAGCGAGCACAGGCAGCGAGGAAGGTCCTTATCTCAGTAGGGAAGAGCTGGAATGCTTAACGTAGCACCCTCATTACTCACTTCCTTAATTAATACGGTGCAGAGCTGCCTCGCCATGCCTGGGATTTGCGGGAGAGGCTTCATCCTCATTCCTGCCGGGAATGGGAACGTCAACGTATGGCTTTCCAGAGGTTTCCAGCGGTTTTGCACTTTGTTCTTTCCGCACCTGAGCCTCACTGGGCTCCTGCTGCTCACCTGGTGCTGCTTCCCCACCCTGCAGAGCAGAGACCATGGGCTTGGAGAGCCCTTCTCCCTCCAGCAGCAGCTTTCCATCGGCGATCCCGCCTGCCCAGGAACCGAAGCGAATAAAAGGTCACACAAGAAATATCGCAGAGGCTTTTCTTATGACAGCGCAGCTGCCCATTTATATTTTATTTGCCTCCCGGGTGTGGCACCGTGTCTCAGTTTAATCGGTTTAGCCGTGCTTGGGGAGATTTTTATTTCCTTTCCCTCTGACATGATTAGGTTTGTGGAAGCCAGAGCCGAGCAGAGGAGACGCGGTGCTCAATCACCGCCGTTCCCCAGCCCAGCGGTTCCTCCTGCCCTTTGCCAGGAAAAGGCGTGTTCTGGAGCCCTGCTCAGATCCTGGTGTGGGCATCGCTCTGGCCACCTCGAGGAGCTGGAATACCACAAGCAGCCTGGGGAATATCCAGTAGGAAATAGTGTGGATATCTTGGAAAATAACACCAAAAGCATGGCTGGTGGGCACAGCCATTAGGAGCGTGAGGCAGGGAGGCTTTGGAGCTCTCTGGCCTCCTGTACAGGTCTCCTGTACCCCCAAAACCCACCAGGGAGAGACCAAGCAGTGGGAAAGAGGATGGTTTTCTTTCCGGATGCACAGTCATTAATTCTGTTGATTCCATACCATCCCATTACACTGGGGTGTGGGAGTGTTTTCAGTCACCCCAGTGACACTGTCCCCAAAAACAGGGCAGGGGAAGGGCTTTGGGCTGCCAGGGTTTGTAGAGCCACACTCGGAGCCCTGCCCGTGCCAGTTTGTGCTGGGAGTCGCTGGATCTTGGCACTGAGGTTTAAAACATAAAAGTATTCCTTAGTGAAAGCAGTACTTCCTTTCCTTTTAAGGACAGGAAAGAGGAATTGAGTTGCCTCAGTCCTGTGTCAGCACTGGGAAGTGGCTGCACGGCTCTCTGCTGTGGCTATCCAAGTTGATTTTCCAAAGAAAATAATCCCACTTTGTTATTTGTTATATTTCGCTTTGTGTGGAGAGAGCTTCTGCTGTGTCCGTGGTGGCTGTGGAGAGTTTATTCCCTGGTTCTGGAGAGGCAGGAGCATTGCATGGGCTCAGCCTGGTGGGATTTGTCACCTCACAGGCAGCGAGAGCAGCGGTGACACCAAGGATTGGAGTGTCCCAGTCCCGTGAAACGGTTCCATTGTTGTCAAAACCACCTGGGGAAGCTGTTCCAGGCAGGAAGAGTTCGGGAGCGCCCTGTGGCACAGCTGATGGGGTGTGAGGGGGCAGAGGGGTTTTCCAGAGGGGCAGCTGTCAGTTTGGCGATCCCTGCCTGCAGTGAGCCACGAGAAAGTGTTCCTGGGACAAGCACTGAGCTCCCACACGTGGGATTCAGTCGTAGGTGTAGGGAGCACGCTGGTGACACGCTGGGCTCTGGGAGCTGAGCTCTGCCCTCTGGAGATCCTTCCTCCCTCCCTCCCTGCCACGGCCCCTAACGAGATTACAGAGATTACAGCCTAAGCACCGTGCTTGATTAGCCCCCGGGCTGGCAGAAGGATTTTCCAGCACCTAAATACGGAGCAGGGATCTATCTACTCCTGCTCCTCTGACAGCTTTCAGCCTCCCAGCAGGCTGAGGGAGCCACCCACAGCTGGAGTTGTTCCCCTTGTGCTTCCTCCCTCAGGTTTGGGAATACGGTGGGAACACCCATGGATCCAGGGGATAGATCCAGGGTGCTGAGCACCAGTTTGTTACTGGATGTGTCTGGTGTTTTTCAGCCTCTGGAGGGGCTGAGCTGGTGGAGCACAGTCAGTCTGAGCAGGTCTCACCCTGAACAAGCCCGGCCGCTGTCTTTAGGTGCTTCCAAACATCAGTTTTCAAGATCACTCAGGTTATGGGGGTTGTATTCTGGGCAGTGGTTGGTGCTGGCGCCTTTGCCTCCAACTCAAGGAGCTGCCTGGTAACGGAAGGGAGGGGTTGGAGCGCTAAGAATGGCCATGATGTGGGGATGCCTTTCCCTGGAGTAGGGAAAAGTGTTTTCCTTAGCCAGAAAAGAGACCGTGGTGATCCCACGGGGAATCGGGAGGTGTTTTGCACAGTGCAGCCAAGGCGCCCTTGTCCAGCCACTTCGTCTCTCAAAGCACCTCGGAGTGCAAAAGGATGTGGGAGGGATAAGGCCTTAAGTGCAGCTGGGAAGGCCGTGGGCCGTTGGATGTGAGCTGGGCTGGCAGCTCACCCTTCCTGGGGATGAAACTGCTCCAGCCCTCTAGGCTTCGTGGGTCAGGCCAGCTGCAGTAGTTGAGATTTTGGATGGTGGTGGCTTGTCCCAGGACACTGGTGGGGCACTGTCATTAATTTGGGGAGTGTCTGAGGGGTGCAGCTACCCTGGACAAAGAAGATATTTGCTTTCCTAAATAGATTTACAATAGAAAATACCTGTAATTGTTGCTTCTCTTGGTGCAGTGAGGGGGACCTTTGGTTTTTCCAGCATTTTCCTACGTGCTGGTGACTCCTCTGCTGGATTGGTTTTCATCTCCTGGCTGGAGCAGGGCCCTTCCCTAGTCCATGCCACCTGGAATGCAAAACCTCATCCCGCCTTCTGCCACCCTGATTTCTTCCAGGTCACGCCAGCTTTGCTCATAAATCAGGGAGGAATTTTCTCAGCGCTTTCACCTGCGAGCCCGGCGTGGTTGGGCCGAGCTCATTAGCACCAAGCTGGGAGTTGGCAGCTCTGATTTATGAAGCAAAGCGATGCCGACAGAGTATGAGGGGAGCATTTTGTCTGTCACAACTGACACCTGCAGCATCCCAACGTGCAGGTGAGCTGGGAACATGTGTCCATCTCCTTTGAAAGGGGCAACTTCCAGCATCAGTCCTTGGGGTGTGCTCAAGAATTCTCCTGATGCTGTCAGTTTGCGGTGTTAAAATTGATAGGAAACGGTTTGAATGTGTTTATTGCAGCTCCAAGGTGGCTTTGCTCATCCCATGACTTCAGTGTGGCCAGGATCTGCCCGTGCTCCTCCCCAGAGAGTTAAAAAAGCCATCACACATTTGTCACTAAAATCAATAGTGGTGTCAGCAGCGCTGTGCTGGGATTGCTGCTGCTGTCATGTCCAAGCGGCATCTCCTGGGACAAAGCCCTTTCCTGGCAGTGGGAGGGAAGGTGAGATCCCCCCCAGGGATGGTTCAGCAGCGCTGCGGGATGCTGGTCCTCAGAGCTGCTGGTCCTCGGAGCTGCTGGTCCTCAGAGCTGTGGCTTTGTTCCTTGTCCTCTCCCTGCTCTCCTTCATGCTCTTCTGGAGAAGGGGGGGCCGGGGGGGCTTCTCTTCACCCCCTTTTGTGGAGCAGCTCGCCCTGAACCACTGCTTGTTCCCATGCCAGGAATGCTTCCCATCTCCTGGTGTCCCACACAGGCTCTGCTGGTCGGTGGGAGTCCTTTTCCCCAGCATGTGCTGTCTGCAGTGTCCTCTGCTGTTCAGCTTTCATCCAGAGGAAGAGCTTCCCCAGCCCAGCAGCTCCGTGTCCTGCAAACCGTCCTTCTCTGCTCCCCAGGACGATGCATCGTCATTGCATCACGCTGGGGCTTTCCATGCTGCATCCACAGGCACCTCCCAGCTCCGTCCCTCAAAAAACATTTCTCCATCCACTTTTCCCTAGTTTCATACCCTTCCTGCTGCTCAGCCCAGGGATTGCACAGAATGGTGGGGCTGGAAGGGACCTTGAAGATTATCCAGTTCCAACCCCCTGCCATGGGCAGGGACGCCTTGCCCTTGCATTTCTTCAAGCTCTATTCTCCTCCCAGCTCCTCCTTGTTCTGGCCTTGCTGAAATAAACAGTTGGATGCTTCTCCAACATATTTTCCAGCACGTTTCTTCTTTTTTTCCTGCTCCACCCTCTTCACCACTATCTTGTGTTTGGTAAAGACATTAAACTGCTCCAGGAGTGAGCAGTGCTTTTGTGGGGAGAGTCCAGGCTGGTGCCTCGGGCAGGTCAGATCTGTGGGGTTGTCCCTGCTGTGAGAGTTGTTTTGGGGTGCAAGGAAGGGGACGCCTCTGTTGTAGAGTACAAATGCACTGGTTGTATCCTGACCCCGCTTGGCATCTCTGAGGAACAGGACAGGGCTGAGCCATGTGCTGGCACCCGCTGTCCCCAGCTTGCTTTGCAGGAGACCCCTCATGTTGGCAGCTGGCAGAGCTCTCCTGTCCCTGTCCCTCCTTTCCCCTTTCATCCCTCCGCTCAGACCTGCTCCAGCCTCTCCGGGATTGCATTTCCCCTGAACCCTGACCCCCTCAGAGGCTGTGGCCTTGTTCGGAGGCTCCCTCCGAGCTTGGGGTATCCCAGCTCCCCCATGCCTGTCCTGTGTCAGGTCATCCCATCACAAGATCATCATCATGAGATCCCATCTACCGTGCTGGGAGCAGGCACCGCTCCTGTGTTTTGGCATCGGGATGCTGCTGGAACGAAGGCCAGGCTCAGTGAGGGGTTTCACACCAGCAGCTGTTTGGGGATGATCATTGTCTGGGTGTCCAGGGCTGCCCTGCATCTGTGGAAGGAGGAGCTGTGCCCTGGTGTAGGCACTTCCCACCCTGCACTCCCAGAGATTTGCTCCTCAGTCTCAATTTTCCAGCTCCAGCATAACAATATAATAATTTTCCAATAAACCGCCTCGTCTCCCTAGAGCATCACCTCTGCAGGTTAGGCGACACTTGGCACAGTGTCCTTGGCCACCGACCTCTCTGTGGTGCTGGGACCTGCTGTGGGTCCTTATCCCTGGGGCTGGACCAGTGTTTGCTGCTTCCACATCTATCCTTGGGCTTGGAGAGGAGGAAAAAGCCAAAGCTGGGCATCCCACCACTCCCCGGGGTGGATTTGGGCATGGGTGGCAGAGTGGGGGGATGTGGTCACCTGCAGCACAGGGCACAGTCCCCACTGCCAAGCAAACCTGTGGGGTGGGAGGTGTAGGTGCTGGTCCTTTTTTGGGAGCTCACAGCGAGTTCGGTGCCGCGGGGTGGGCGCTTGGCTGCACCCTCCGTGCACGGAGTATTCCCCTTCCTGGAGACTTGGACTCAGCAGGGAGCCTGTATTTTCTTTAGAGTGCCTCAGAAACCAAACAAATGTTCTCCCAAAAGAAAACCCCAAGGCTCCAATGATGTTTATTTTGTTCCCCAGGGGCCTGAGTCCAGCAAATGACAGCGGAGCCAAAAAGAAGAAAAAGAAACCCAAACGGAAGAAAGAGAAAGGAGGAGGAGACCAGCCCGACCAGGCTCAGGACCAGCCGGTGAAGGTGACTGACCCCTTCCTGGAATCCTGGCCCACCACAACAGCCAGCCCCATCCTGAACCACTCCAGTGTCACTTAGGGCAAGGGAAGAGTTCCCAGCCCTGGTTTTAGGCACTTGACAGCTCAAAAAACTTTGGGTTTAGAATGATTTCCCAGCCTGGCTCCATGTGTGGGAATTCCTGTTGGTGCAGAAGGTGTTTGCAGAGCACTCTGGGGATAATGCAGTCCTTGGCTGGATATCCCAGCCAGTCCCAGGGTCAGACTGGCGCCTCCAAGTTATTCTTCCCAGACACCAGCTGCCTGTCGCAGGCAGGAGCTGCCACCTGCCAGCTCTGGGTCCTGCCTGCTGCAGCACAGGAGTGACATCTGATGGTGTTGATTTTTTGCTTGATGATCACAAGAGCAGCAGCTGGGGAGAGCAGGGTCTATCTTATCTCTCTGGGCTTTGCCTGATCCTCTCCAGCAGCCAGTGATTCAGGAAGCAGCATGGGACACACAGGGTTTGACCCTCCTGGCCCTCTTGTCCCCTCTGGTCCTGTGGCAGAGGACACACATCAGCAGAAGCTGTTTTCTGTCTGATGCCCAGTTCCCATCCAAATATTTTGAATATTTTGTCCATCTGACTGTGCAGAGCTTTAAACTGGGGCTTTGGGTTTTTCAAACTAAATTCCTCAGGGATCAGAGAGGAGCTGGGGTTGGGAATCCAGTGCAGAGCCATCCACCCTGAGGAAGAGGAGGATGAAAGTGTCTTTCATCTTGACTCAGCTTCTCTGCCTTGTCCCAGTCTGTGGTGTCCAGGGACTCCTCTGGAAGCTGCAGTTTGTGGATACAGATCCATCTTAGAGGGAGGAGGCTGAACAGTGAGAGAGAAAAGTCACTGAAGGAACCCCAAGTGCTGGGTGTGGGTTGATCCATCTGTCTCTGCGGGACCTCAGGTGGGGAGGTTTGCTCCTGGTGCTCACAGCACCCACTTAACTGAAGCTTAAAGCATTTTCAGAAAGTCCTTCCATCCCCTTTGTCCTAGGAGTGCGTAGAAACCAGGTCTAGGTGTGTGGCAGGTGGCTGGTGAAAGGTTCATCCATCCTGTCAAGGACTGAGGATGGGAAGGGAGGTTCCTGCCTGCTCTCCCTTTCCTGGCAGCGTCCCCACCCTGGATCAGCTCCAGGTTCCCCTAATGAGGAGCCCACATACAGACCTGGTGGCTCAGCTTACTGATTTTGTCTTTCCACCCTCCTTTTCTGCCCTCAGGTGAACTCTTTACCCGCTGAGAGGATCCAGGAGATTCAAAAAGCCATCGAGCTCTTCTCTGTAGGTCAGGGCCCTGCCAAAACCATGGAGGAAGCCAGCAAGAGGAGCTACCAGTTCTGGGACACACAGCCAGTGCCCAAGTTAGGTACGTGCAGACCCTCGATGTCCTGTGGGCCCTGGGGGAGGCCTTGTGGTCCCCAGGCTGCTCCAGGAAGCCCAAAAATGCTGATCTGTGGCCACCAAGCGAGTCCCTGCCTGGCCTGGGCTTCAAAGGCATCAAAACCACTTCTCCACCATTCAGCATCGTGGGCTGAGTGGGTGGGGAGGGTCTGGAGAGCTGTGCAAGCACTTTGCGGGGTACAGAGGGACAAGGAACCACTTCAGACATCTGACCTGATGCCTCCTGCATTTGTGCATCCCTTAATCCCAGTCCTCAGCCCTGGAGTTGGGTCTCCCCAGCCCTCTGTACCCAAGTTTCATGTGTGGTGTTGCCACATCCTACGGACTCGGAGCTGTCCAGCTCTCCCCTTTCTGGAGGCTGAAGCTTCCCAGACAGGGATCCTTGGTGGGGGAGGTAACTTGGGGTGAGTTGGGGCCGGATGGTGATGGGAGCAGCTCTGGGAAGCAGGTCCATGTGCTGAGCTGCCACACCCTGGGTTTGCTGGGCTCTCATCCCTCTCTGGCACGGGCAAGAGCTGCAGCTGAGCCAGGAGAGGGGAAGCACAAACACCAAAGCATCTCCACCCCAAGCTGCCATGAGCATCTAAGGATGGGAAGCTCCATCTTTTGGTCCCCTCTTCTCCCTGTGAACATCCCAGTGGTGCTTCCCAGCTCTAGTCCTTGCTCCAGCCCTTCCTCTTGCTCCTGACGGCCTGTGGCAGTGATCTGCTGCTGCTACTGTGGCAGGGGCTCTCAGAGCAGATGTGGCAGGAGGGCTGCATGGCTGAAAGGCACTCGTTCCCTGGCGGATTGCGGTGCCTGGGATGACTTCACTTCAGTCTCTCCTCATCTGCATCCCCCAGAGCTCAGGGGAACTAGGGAATGAATCCAAGCCCGCAGTTTCTAGATTTATCCAAAACTTGTCATGGCTTCAAATTTGCTGCCCTTCAGTATTTCCCCTCATGGGGTTGTGTCCCTTTTGCTGCAGATGCAGTGTTTGGTTCCCTTTCCGTGTTGTCCACACCACTCTGAGGCCTTTTTGGGTCTCAGAAACTTTCCTGGGAGCAACAGTCTCAGCTTCAAGTTGGGAAAATCACAGTGAGATGGAACATGGTCATGTGAGACAGCAGAGCCTTCTCTTGCATCTGCCCTTTTTTCCAAGGCTGCTGGACATGGGAAACATCATTTCTGCTGGGAAAACCCTGGGGGAAGGGTAGAAGGTGTCTCCTGGGGAGTGGGAGGCACAAAGCAGCTCATTCCTCCCAACACCACGGTGGTGGCTGTGCCTGGCTGCCGGCCACTCCCCGTGTCCCAGCACTCCTCGTGGTGCTGGCAGGCTCTGGCACACGGCATTACGGACACGGGGCTATTTAGGGCTGGATAACAGAAGTGCTGTGGGATTTTTGGGGCCAGATCTCAGAGCAGTTCAGCACCTGCTCAAAACAGAGAGGGCGGCCAGGAGTGAGCATTTCTGGAAGCTGCCTGGGGTGGGTGTGATGGGGGAAGTTTTTGCTCTGGGCTTTCATCACCTCCCCATTGCTTGGAAACCTTTTCAATGCCTTTTTAAGGGAATTCCTAATTAGCACAACTCGCTTTTCCTGGCAGCACTGAAGTGATGCTGCTGGACCGACATTCCCGAGAAAGCCGGAGCTTGAGCTGACATCTCCTGGCTGAATCAGGGCCTTTAGGAGTCAGTGGTTTTACAACAAAAGTTGTGTTGTTCACTGCAGCTCTTCTTTAGCCACAAAGAGCAGGAAACCCTGACACTTGCCAAGTGGCAGTGGCCAGAGCTGGCAGGAGATCACCGTCCCATGGAGGGGCTCACGGGACAGTGCTGGCTCAGGCTGGGATTGTGGGGAGGGGGAAGGATCAGGATCACGTGTGGGGCTGGAGGATGTAGCTGTGGCTGTTTGGTCACCCGATGGGCTCCACCGTTGCCCTGGAAGGAGTTTTGATTCCCTGCCCATTGTCATATCCCAAACTGGGTGGGCGAAGTGACGATCCCTGTCTGCCACTCCAGGGCTGGGAGACGTGAGGCACGTTGGACACCAGACTGAGGTGTTGTGGAGGCTTGGCCTCACACTGTAGAGAACTTCTTCATGGCTCTGTGTTCTGCCCTACAGGAGAGGTGGTGAACACCCACGGTCCGGTGGAGCCAGACAAGGACAATATCCGCCAGGAGCCATACACCCTGCCCCAGGGCTTCACCTGGGATGCCCTGGACCTGGGGGACAGAGGTGTGGTGAGTACAGACTGCTCGGCACACGTGTGGTGGGAGTGTCTCGGTCAGTGGTTCAATGCTTGGACTGTTGGAGATGGCTTTGGGGATGGAAACGTGTCCTTCACCACAGCAGGCAACTCTCTGGCTCTGTCACACCATCTGCTTGGGCTTCGATGGATCTGACTCGTCCCAGTGCAATTCCCTTTTACCCATCCCAGACTGGCCAGCTTGGCCTGGTTTCTTCAAGGGGTTGTAAGGATGCCTGAAGCCAGGAGTTTTCCCTTAGGAAGACCCTTTAGAGCATGACCCACCTCCATGGGAGATGACACAGGGCGTACCTGTGTCCTGCTGCTGCCCCTGCTCCGTGTGCCACTCCTCCGGTCCAGGCCCCCGGAGCAGGGGGATGTGCCAGGAGCAGGGACACGGCTGCACGTGGTGCCGCAGTGCTGTGGCCACACACGAAGTGTTCAGGGTCCTGTCTGGGGGCAGGTGATGGCTGAGTAACCTCCTTAACCTGCGTGCTCTGTGCTGCTGCAGCTGAAGGAGCTCTACACGCTGCTCAACGAGAACTACGTGGAGGACGATGACAACATGTTCCGGTTCGATTACTCGCCCGAGTTCCTGCTGTGGTGAGTGGCACCAGCGGTGCGGAGCAGAGGGTGTGGGATTCTGACAAGCCTGATCCCGGTGACAGGGCTGCAGCTGCCTTTGCTTATCCCATCTCCCTTCTTCCTGAAATGTCCCTTCCCCATCTGTCACTGTGTACAGTGTCCCAGGGACGTGGCGAGAGGGGCTGTCACCTAGCCCTGCCTTCCTCGGGCTCCTTCGAGATCTGGGAGCTTAAAAGTGGACTTTTTTCCTCTTTGGTTTGATCCCTCAAGTGTTTGTGAAAATCCCAGTAGCTGAGGAATTCCTCAGTGCCCTGGAGCTGTGGGATGAAGGCAGCTGGCAGCAATTACCCTTGGAGTCCTGTTGCAGCAGAGCTGCTGTTTCCTCAGGGTGTTCCCGAATCGAGGAACAGAGATTTCCTCTTGTGTCCCTAGTGAGGACTGGCCGTGGGGTGCAGGAATTGCCCTGGATCCCAGCAGTCCTTGTCACATCACTGTCACCCTCTCATCCTCTTGCTACGAGCAGGACACAGGGTGTCCCAGGGCAGGGTGGGAGGCAGGAGCAGGTACACCAGGCACCTTGGGTGGGAGGTGACTGCTGAGGTGTGTCCCCTCCCCAGGGCACTGCGTCCTCCAGGCTGGCTGCCCCAGTGGCACTGTGGGGTCCGAGTGGTCTCCAGCAAGAAGCTGGTGGGATTTATCAGTGCGATTCCAGCCACCATCCACATCTATGACACGTGAGTGCTGCTCCGCTGCATTTCCCGTTCTGCCCCTTGCTGACACATGGGGCTTTCTGGGAGTGCTGAGGGGGTCTGGCTACATTGTCCTCCCCAGCCCAACAGCCACACCTGCACCCTTCAGCTTTGGAGATGTTTTGCTGCTTGGAGGGGAAGATGGGGGATGTTTAAGATTGGCAGGGAGGTTCTAGGCAGGGGTATCTTGTAGGTAACCACTGTGAAGGCTGTTTTCCTCAACAAGCTGGGTTAACTCTGGCTTATAGAAATCATCCAGGGCTAGATGGAGATGTAGAATGATAGAATGTCCTGAGCTGGAAAGGATCTCCAAGGATTGTCCAGTCTAGCTCCCAGCCCTGCACAGGGCAGCCCAACAATCCCACCCTCTGCCTGGGAGCATTGTCCGAACTCTCCTGGAGCTCTGGCGGCCTTGGGGCTGTGACCATTCCCTGGGGAGCCTCTTCCCAGGAGGTTCCCTGGGCAGTGCCCAGCCACCCTCTGGGGGAAGAACCTTTCCCTAATGTGCAGCCCTGACCCTCCCCTGACACAGATTCAGACCATTTTCCCTGGGAATCCCTGGGTAACAGCTTAAGGGAGGGTTCTCCAAACCTCCAGCCCCTGCCCCTTCCTTGAGGTGTTGATTCCTCATTCCCTTGAAGGGGCTTGGAGGTGATTGCCAGGGCGTTGGTCTGATCCTCCCAGGTCAGGACAGTCAAGCCTCATGCTCTGCATTGTTTCTTCCCCAAGAGAGAAGAAGATGGTGGAGATAAACTTCCTGTGTGTCCACAAAAAGCTGCGCTCGAAACGGGTGGCTCCGGTTCTGATCCGTGAGATCACGCGGAGGGTGCATCTGGAGGGGATCTTCCAGGCTGTTTACACTGCGGGAGTGGTGCTGCCAAAGCCTGTGGGGACTTGCAGGTGAGTGTCTGTGGCTCTCCCAAGATTTCTGTCTGCAGACCTTCCCTTCCCGAGGTCCCCTCTGTGGCCAGTAGTGTGTGTGGGATTCCTCGGGACAGGAGAGAGTGATCCCAGCCCAGGTTTCTCCTCCCACGCTGTCCTTCCAGGATTAAGTGCAGTGGCTTTGCTAAAGCTGCTCATGTAACGCAGGAGAGGAGGCTTTGGCAGCACAAGCACTTCAGAACCGTGTTCCTCTCTGTGGGGAGCTGCTGGCCTGATGTTCTCACTTGCCCTCGTGGCAGCCACGGGAGCCTCGTGCCCCGCGGCCGCCCCGCTGCCCCAGAACGAGTCTCCCACTGCCAGTGTGTTTCCGCAGGTATTGGCACCGCTCCCTGAATCCTCGGAAACTCATCGAGGTCAAATTTTCCCACCTGAGCAGGAACATGACTATGCAACGTACCACGAAGCTTTACCGGCTGCCCGAGGTGGGTGCCAGCCGGGAGCAGAGCTCAGGAGTTGCTCCTCGCTGGGCAAGGGGAGAGGCACAAACACCCTGGTCGAGGTCAAGTCCTCTGCCTGGAGAGCCAGGGTTTGTTCCGTGTAGTAAATGACTCTGTCAAGCAGTTGTGCTTTATTTAATCTTTATGTATTTTTGCCTGGGTTACCTGCATTTTAAGGGCAAATTCTTGCAGTTAGAGGACCCTGTGAGCTTTTGTTTGCTGGTGAGTCACAGCCTGTCGTCCTGGTAAAACAAGCAGGCAGATGTGACAGCCTTCATCTGTCCAAACACAGCCTCGGTGTGACCTTGGGTCGGGTTAGTCCCTCATTCTTCAGTCACGCTGATCAGTCCTGGCACTGCAGTTGTCCTGCTGGGGAAGTTCCCCAGCTGGAGATGGAAGAGAAAAAAAACAAACAATGCATTAAGATTGCCACCACCTTCCCCGGCCTTGCTGGCTCCTTTCTGTCAGACAGAGCTGCCCCTTTGGGGTGGAAAGTGCTGCTTCCATGCTGGGCAGCTCCCAGCTCCTGCCTCCCACAGCCACACAGGCAGCAGTTGCTGGGCTGGAGCTACTGGTTTTTGCACAGAAACTCAGCCCCAGAGCAGATCTGGGCTTGCTAAGCCATCCCAACCCTAGATTAATAATTGAGGCCAACTGGGAATAACATCTTGAGGATCCTGGGCCACGTCTCCCAGCCCGTGCCCGCTGTGAGTGGGAACAGGAACCTGGAGGGATGCAGAGAGTTGTGTCATTAGTGGGTAGGAGACCACTTCAGTGGGACCTGACCTGGCGCTTGGGGATTTGGGATGTGCTGTGCTCTCCGTGCTCTTTGCCATCGGTGTCACGGCCGATCACATCCATCCTTTGCTGGGCACGCGGGGCTGGGGGGCTGAAAATGGGCTGATCTAAGCAGAGAGCGTCTCTGTGCTGCTTGTTGGAGAGCCCTTGGGTGATGAAAACCGCTGTGCAAGCAATGAAACAGCTTGTCCCACTTTCTGTAGACTCCCAAGACTCCCGGCTTGCGGCCCATGGAGCACAAGGACATCTCTGCTGTGCACAAGCTCTTGACCGAGTACCTGAAGCAGTTCCACCTGACACCCGTGATGAGCCGAGAGGAGGTGGAGCACTGGTTCTTACCTCAGGAGAACATCATCGACACCTTTGTGGTAGAGGTGAGGGGCAGGAGCAGGGTGGGGAGGGGTGTTTTCCTGGCTTTTGCCTCTACTGGAGCTTTGGGAGCCATCGGGGCGGGGCTCCATGCCCCTCCGGGATGGGAATTTGCTGGAGGATGGTACCTCCATCCTGGGATGCCCTGAGTCTCCCTGCATCCGTCACTCCAACTTGGCAGAGCCCCTCTAAGGCTCTGGCCAGGCTTTACCCCAGCCTGAGGTGTTGTGATGTCACTTCTGCCCTCCAGAGTGCCCCGGGAGAGGTGACAGACTTCCTGAGCTTCTACACGCTGCCCTCCACCATCATGAACCACCCGACTCACAAGAGCCTGAAAGCTGCTTACTCCTTCTACAACGTTCACACCAAGACGCCTCTCATCGACCTCATGAGTGACGCGCTCATCCTCGCCAAGTCGGTGAGGGATGGCAGGGATGTGGTGGCACCATGGGACACTGGGCAGCTCACCAGGAAACTCACTGGGCAGCTCGCTGCAGGCTGGCCACCCTTGGCTTTGTGGGAAGGGCTTGTTCCCAGGGCTGTAAAATCCAAATCCTAAAGGATCTGCCACCCAGGAGAGGGATGCAGAGGTACTCTGAACCTTCTAGCTCGTGGTGGGCTGAGCTCAGGGTGTTACTCATGTCCTACGGCAAACAGTCTGGTAGTAGTTGATTTGAGGCTGGGGACACCAAGGCTGAGCTCTTCCCTTTTTCTGGGATTCAAAGCCGGGCAGGAGAGGGGGCCGGGCTGCCCACAGGTGGGAGGAACTCCCCAGCACAAAATCAGGAACTGATGGCTTCATGTCTTCCCTGTGCAGAAAGGATTTGACGTCTTCAATGCACTGGATCTCATGGAAAACAAAACCTTCCTGGAGAAGCTGAAGTTCGGGATCGGGGACGGGAACCTGCAGTATTACCTGTACAATTGGAAGTGTCCCAGCATGGCACCAGAGAAGGTCAGTGCTGTGAGGAGGGGTCTCTTCCCCACAGCCCTGGGGACGTGAGTTTGCTGTCACCCACACCTCGGTGTTCCCAGCCCAGCCGGTGTCCTTGCAGTGTCACACACGGTGATGGGTGAACCCCTGTGCCATCCCCCCCGTGCCTGCACAGAGCGTGTCCCTGGGGAAAATCCCTCCACACTCGTCTTCCGAAGCTAGTTTTATTCCTGGACTAGTGCAGGTTCAGTCCTTCCCCTCACACCAACCTCTTCCCTCTGAGGAAGGAGGCCAAGCACAGAGGAGACAGCAGAGGGCTGCAGGGTGAGGGATGTGACACCGGGGGTTGTGACAATCGCCTGTGATCCCGCACAGGACCCGGCTGTCACTGCACAGCCCTGGGTGCCAGTGTGTCCTGGTGGGGTGGGAGGAGCAGCCACCCCTCTGGAGAGAACAGAGGCTGGAGCAGGATGTGTGACAAGGGAGCTCTGCCACCACATGCAGGGGGCTGAGCCAGGGGATCCCAGGATGTCATTTGTCCCCAGGGCCAGCAGCCTGTTCCCCGCCCAGCTGCTCCCAGAGCTGTGCTGCAGCCCCCTCTGCCTGCCCTGGGCCATTCTGAGGCAGCACCTGGCTGCTGCTGTCCCTCTACCCCAAAGACGTGATTCAGCATCTCTCCAGTCCACAGCCACCTTGCAGAGGATGGTGCTTGAGAACCAGAATCTGCCCGGCTGCATCACAGCTAATTAATGCCTTAACAGCTAATTAGTGCCTTGATGGCAGTCACAGGGCTTTGGTTCCCTGGTGTGAAGCCGGGTCTGTCTCTGGGCACAAGCCCACGTGCCCTAAACCAGCCTCACTCGCCTGCTGAGCCTCCTAGGAAGCCCCAGGAGGTCCCCAGGAGGTGTCAGCAATCCCTTCCTTCGCTGGGAGATCTGGCGGGTGGGAGAGCCTGATGCTGGGAATGTTTTCTGTGGTGGGGCTGCCTCTGGGTCCACTGGACCAGAGCGCATGGCCAGCCACCAGCACGTCCTGGAGAGTCCCCAGCAGTGCCAGCTGCCTGCAGAGGGACATATCCAGGGACCAGGCTCTTGGGAAGCAGCTTCTGCCAAGTGACAGAATCCCAGAATGGTTTGGGTTGGAAGGGACCTTAAAAGAGCACCTTGTTCCACCCCTGTTACAGGCAGGGACACCTTCCACCATCCCAGAGTGCTCCCAGCCCCGTCCAGCCTGGCCTTGGACACTGCCAGGGATCCAGGGGCAGCCACAGCTTCTTCGGGCACCCTGTGCCAGGGCCTGCCCACCCTCACAGGGAACAATTCCTTCCCAATATCCCATCTGGCAGTGAGAAGCCATTCCCCCTTGTCCTGTCACTCCAGGCCCTCGTCCAAAGTCCCTCTTGGAGCCCCTTTAGGCCCTGGAAGGGGCTCTGAGGTCTCCTCGGAGCCTTCTCCAGGCTGAACAGCCCCAGCTCATAGGACAGATGTTCCATCCCTCATTGTGAGCTCAGGAACATCCTTGGCTCATGAATCAAGGCTGTCTCATAACCTGACAGGGCTTGTCACACCCCAAACATTGGTCACCTCCCCAGATCAGAGCTGGGCAGGGCCCATGTGCCCATTCAGCCACAAATCCAGGCTTTGCTGCTCTCAAATATCCCAAAACCAATGGGGAAACCCACACAGACAGAGCAGAGGACACATCCTGACCCCGTTTCCATTGCTCCCAGGTCGGATTGGTGCTGCAGTAAGGGAGCCCTTGCCAGGAGAGCGTGGAGGAGCCAGGCCTGTGGAGGTGCTGCCCTCATCCTTTCTGCCAAAGCGACCCGCGCCGGGAGAGGGGGACCGGAGCCACCGCCCCCGCTGCCATCAGCCGTCTCCTTGTTTGATTTCATTGCATCCTCGTAAAGACATGATCAAGGGAATGTAACTGCTGAAACTAGATCATGATTGGCATATAATGGATTTAACGGGTGAATAATAAAAGTATATATTATATATATTTTAAATCTTTTCCTGTTCCCAACTGCCATGAGTTGCATTCGGCTGCCGAAGGTCACCACTGGGCCGCTGGACCGGGACTTTTCTCCGTGGGGACAGCTGAGGCTGATGCTGCAGTGCCGGTGTGCTGGAGCACCAGGACATGGTGGCTGGTGGTCAAACCCCCCCGCCTGCCCCAAGGGTGCTTCGGGCTCTCCCCTGCTTGGCTCTTTGCCCCCGGTTTGCTCCTGACTCCGTTAAACAGGGCCTCTCCCCACGGGCTCGGGAGCAGGTCGAGATTCCTTTCCAAGGGCTATTTGTGCAAGCGATGCCTTGTCCCATCTGCCCAGCCACGGAGACTCCAACCCTTCCTGCTCGATGGGGCGAGCGCTGAACCGAGGGGCAGCAGCGCCCGAAGATCCAGGAGGGATTCGGCTCCGGAACGTGTCCGGCACACCCCGCTCTGCTCGGACTCCTGGGGCTCCTTCCCCTCAGCCTCCCCCGTGGGGCTGCGGGCAGCGGGGGATGCTCCATTGCCAGTGCCACGCCTCCGGCCTCTCTGCTCAGCTGCTTTTCTCTGGAAGCATGGAAATACGGATACGCGCCGTCGGCATCACCCCAGAGCTTCAGCCTCCCCAGTCCCCCCTGGTGCCCCCACCACCCGCTCCCGCTGTCACCTCGTGCCGTGGGATCCGCCGAGATAAAGGAAATGTTTTCACGGAAAACCTTCATCCCATCGAGATCTTTTGGGAAAGAGGGCCCGGACAGCCTCTTGCCATGCCATGAACCTTGTCTACCCAGAGCTCCGAGATTCTCCTGCCTGCCCAGCCAAAGGTTTCCAAAGCTGCACACCAAGGCCAAGACCCCGTCTATGCACTCCCACGCCTCCCTGTCCCTGCGTGTCCCTGTCACACCCCGTGGCACCACGGACCCTGAGAGCCTGTGCCCACCCCAGCCCGGACCTGTGGGGCCTCGGAGGGGACCAGGAGCTCATCACATTCCCCCTGGCAGTGCCATCACATCCCCCTGCTCGGGGTCCTGTGTCACCTATGCAAGTACCTCTGTGTCCCCTCCTGTGTCCCTGCTGTCCTGGGCTAGGGGAGGCTGGGTGTGGGTGGGGGACATCCCGTGGGACCCTCCCCCTGTCCCCATGGCAGGGTTGAGGGCTGCTCCAGTGAATCTCCCCAGCTTCCATGGGTGCTTGGCAGCTCCCCAGGGCACCGCTGGTTTGGGGGTGGGCTCGGCCCTGATCCACCCACAATGGGCCCCGGGGCGTGACAGGGACACTGGGACAGGCTCTGTTAAAATAAAACCTTTATTCGACTGGCTTGATCCCGGGGTGTAAATCTGTGACTGCCGCTGGTGCCAGAGCAGAGGTTGGGAGTGTGTGGTGGCAGGGTCCCCTCAGGGACTCCATGGTGATGGCAGCGTCCTTGCACCCCAAGAGAGGGGCTGGGATCAAGTGTGGCCAGGACTGGTGACATTTGGGGGTTGCTGTCACCCATGTCACCCCCGTGGGGCTATGCCGGGCTGTCGTTGGGCCAATCAACCCATCCTGGTTGTCACAGCATCTCTGTCCCCCCAAGGAGGGGAGGAGCAGGGCACCAGCAGCTGGGGTGGCATTGGGGAACAGGGAGGGGAGCCCCCACCCCTTTGGGTCCCTCCAGCCCTGCTGTCACCCCAGACAGGTGAGCGGTGTCCCCAGCCTGTCCCCACGCAGGGTGCCCATCCATGGAGGAGCCTGTTGTCCCCCGCACAGAGACACGATGTCCCTCCCGCGGGCACCTCGGGGACACGAGGATGTCCCTGCTGTGGACACCTCACAGGCTCTTGCATCGAACGTGCACGAAGAGCGTGGCAGGGGACAGGGACGCCCCGTCCTTGGAGAGCAGGTGGATGTGGCGGTACCCTGGGGACAGACGGGGGCTCAGCGGGTGGCAGGGGGCTGTCCCCGTCCCCGGAGGGCAGCGAGGTGGCTCCCGCACCCACCTTGGCGCATGCTGGGCAGGGGCAGCGTGAACTGCCCCACGAAGTCGTTGCAGGAGGTGCTGTCGTAGTCCTCCACCACGAAGCGCACCAGGGCCAGCTCGGGCGCCCGCACCTGGAACCGCAGCGTCTCCTCCCAGCGCGGGTTGAAACCTGCGGCACCGGCGGGGGGGTGGGTGCGGCCCCCGGGGCCACCACCACCCTGCGGGGACCAGGGAACCCCCAGTGCAGCCACCGGGGCCACCACCCGCCCTGCAGGGACCAGGGAACCCCCAGTGCAGCCACCGGGGCCACCACCCGCCCTGCAGGGACCAGGGAACCCCCAGTGCAGCCACCGGGGCCACCACCCACCCTGCGGGGACCAGGGAACCCCCAGTGCAGCCCCCGGGGCCACCACCACCCTGCGGGGACCAGGGAACCCCCTGTGCTGCTACTGGGGCCACCACCCGCCCTGCAGGGACCAGCGTGGCCCCCAGTGCTGCCACCAGGGATGTTAATGCCACCAGGGCCACCCACTGCCCCGCAGGGACCAGCAGGACCCCCCCGTGCACTGCCCCTGCCCTGGCTGAGCTGCCGCCCTGCACTGGGGGATGTGGTGGCTGGTGGCTGGGAGAGTGGGGGTGATACTGGGGCCACAATGGGGTGTACTGGGGAAAAGGGGGTCATACTGGGGCTGTGGTGGAGTATACTGGGGGAATGGGGGAATGGGGGACATGCTGGGGCAATGATGGGGTGTACTGGGGAGAAGGGGTCCTACTGTGGCTGCAGTGGGGTATAGTGGGGGAACAGGGGTCCTACTGGAGCCATGATGGTGAATACTGGGAGAAAGACGACCATACTGGTGCTGGACTGGGCTATACTGGGAGAATGGGGGTTGTACAGTGACTGTGGTGGAGTATACTGGAGGGATGGGATCACACTGGGACTCTGGTGGGATATACTGGGGGAATGGAGGTTATACTGGAGCTGGGCTGGGCTGTACTGGGGGAATGGGGGTAACACTGGGGCCATACTGGGGGAATGGGGCTCATACTGGGGCTGTGGATCCTGGGGAGGGTGGGCATCACACTGCACTTGGGCTGGGTATACTGGAAGCCATAAGGGAGCAGCACTGGGAAGAACTGGGACATGATGGTGTCCATTGGTGGGGATCAGGCTGTGCTGGGGAGGGGGCGTTGGGGTGCACAGAGGGCACTGGGATGTCCTGGGCACTGGTTCAGCCAGCAGTGAGTGCTGGGGTGTGGGTACCCAAGGGACTGTCGCTCATGGGGATCAGGGTGCCCCTGGCATCAAGGTGTCCCTGGATCAGGGTGCCCTGGGGTGTCCCTGGGGACCAGGTGCCCTGAGCTACCTTGGGTATCAGGGTGCCCTGGGGTGTTCCTGGGGGTCAGGGTGTCCCCAGGAGGCCGGAGGGACCCTGGGGGCAGGGTGTCCTGGGGCACTCTTGGGCATCGGGTTCCCTGGGGTGTCCGCAGGGATCAGGGTGCCCCAGGGGACCCTGGGGACCAGCCTGTCCTTGGGCATTCCTGGGGTTCGGGAAGTAATAGGGCTGTAAGAGGTAATAGGTAACTGGATGTCCCTGGGGGTTGGGTGCCCTGGGGTGTCCCCACGGGTCCAGGTGCCCAGGAGTGTCCCCGGGGGTGCCCAGGTGCCAGCACTCACCGTTGTTGAGCTTGTGGTGGGTTTGTTGCTTGGCGCAGTCGGCCGGGATCCCGTGGATCTCCACGCGCACGAAGGGATCCACGATGGAGCTGCCCTTGTCCCTGTTCAGCTTGGGCAGCTGCTGTGCTGTGATCACCTGTGGCACAGGGAGCTGGGGACCAGGGGACGGGGACCACGGGGGCCCAGGAGGACGTAGGTGTGGGGAAAGGACTGGTGCCCGTGGGAGAAGGGACGTGGGTGGCACTTGGCTGGGGTTGGGGACACGGTGAAAGGGAGGGAGGTGGCTGATGCCACCCAGTGGTTTACACCAGCTGGGTTTGGGGGCAGGATTGGTGTCACCCAGGAGAAGTGTCATGGGTGGCACACAGTCAGGAGCGTGGATGGGGTGAGGAGGAGGGAGATGGCTGGTGCCATCCAGGTGAAGGGACATAGGTGGCAAATGGCTGGGTGTGGGGACAGGGTTGGTGTCCCCAGAAGGGAGCAGGTGGCACCAGCCAGGAGTGGGGATGGGGTGAAGAGGAGGAAGGTGATTGGTACCACCCAGGAGAAGGAACGTGAGTGGCATGTGGCTGAGTCCCCAGGAGAAGGGATCTGGGTGGCACTTGGCTGGGATTGGGGACAGGGTGGGGAGGAGGGAGGTGGCTGATGCCATCTCAGAGAAGGGACATGGCTGATAGCAGCTGATTTTGGGGACAGGGTTGGTGTCACCCAGGAGTACAAACATGGGTGGTACCCAAACGGATGTGAGGGGAGGGTCAGTGTCCCCAGCCAAAGAGAGGTTGATGGCACCCAGGAGAAGGTGTGTGGCACCAGGCTGGCCATGGGGTTGGCATCACCCTGAGGGGACATGGGTGGCACCTGGCTGGGAGCGGGGTTGGTGTCACCCGGAAAAAGATGCGGGTGGCACCTGGCCAGGCGTTGGAATGTCATGGGTGTGACCCAGCAGGGACGTGGGTGGCCCCCACCCGGGCACGGGGGCAGGCTCGTGGGGTGTCCTCACCCTGATCTGCAGCGCCAGGCGCCGGGACCCCTCCCCGGGGGGGCTGCGCAGGCAGAGGGGCTTCAGGACGTAACCACAGCGCCCGTTGGGCAGGAAGCGCCCGGTGTTCAGGTCCATCTCGTACCCCGGCGTCTGGAAGTTGAGGGCCACTGTGGGGACAGCGGGACGGGGTGTCAGGGTGGGTGACGGCTCCGAGGGTGGGTGCCAGGTCACGGTGGGGTCTGGGGGTCTCACCCAGCTGGCAGCCAGCGTTCCACATCTCCTGGGGGTTGTAGTTGGCGGAGTTCATCTTGAGCCCCAGCGGATACACGCGGCTGAGCTGGCGGGCGTTGTACCGGACCAGCGCCGGGCCTGGGTGGGGGACACGGCTCAGCGGGGCTGCTGCACCATCGGGTGCTGCTGGGGGACCCAGGAACATGGACAGAGCCTGCCCAGCTGGGTGGACCCTGAGCCTGGAATGTGATCCAGGCCCTGAAACCAGACCCTGGGGTTCAGACCCCGGGGTTCAGAGCCCAACCCTGGACCTTGAGCTTGGACCCCTGACCCCAAACCTCTGACCCTGGATCCTGACCTTGACCCCACAGCTTGACTTTAGACCCCTGACCCTGGACCTTGACCGTGGAACCCAGACCCTGACCCCAGATCTTGACCCTAATCCCTGGACCTCAGACTCCAAACCAAAACTCCCAAGCCTATGCCTTGACCCAGATCCTAATCCCAGTCCTTGACGCCAGACGTTGACCCTGGCCCCAGACACTGACCCTGGACCCCAGACCCTGGACACTGACTCAGATCTTAATCTCAGGCCCTGACCTCAGATTCTGACCCCCAGCCCCAGACCTTGACCACAGACCTCAGTCCCTGGACTCTGACCCAGAACTTATTCCCAGCCCCAGGCTGTGGACCCAGATGCCACACCCTAAACCCTGATCCCAGACCTTGATCCTGGTCGTGTGACCTCAACCGTGGCCCCTGGCCCCAGACCCTGCCAGCAGACCCCAGTCTCACCCATCCAGGGCAGCCTGGGTGAGGCCCGGTGACCCTGACCACCACCCATGGAGCCACCCTAGAGACAGAGCCCCTCATTCTCAGCCCATCCTGCATCCCAGGGACTCAGGAGCACAGAGCCACCCTATCCCCATCCCTGTCCCCATCCCTGTCCCCATCTGGTGGCCCTCACCCGCCTCCTTGATGAGCTTCCGTGCCTTCCTCTCGCTGAAGGAGGACATCTGGCAGGGCTGGGGGTGGCGCAGGGCCTGGGCCAGCCCGGGGAAGGGGACAGCCTGGCAGTACACCACCAACGCCGACAGCTCCGGGGACACCTGCGACGCGTCCTTGGCCTGCGGGAGCCACCGTGGCGTCGGGGACACCCCGGCCCCGGTGGCCACCTGCCTGCCCGAGGGTCTACAGACCCCCCTCCCCTGCTAGTGCTGGGTGCTGAGACCCCCAAGGCCATGGAGACCCTCAAAGCAGAGGAGACCCCGATGCAGTGGAGACCCTGAGGCGATGCAGAACCTGAGGCAATGGAATGATGGACCAGGAGCTGGTGGGGAACCCAAGGAGGTTGAGAAGTCATGGAGAGCCCAAGGGGATGGACAGCCCAAGATGTTAGAGACCCGAAGGTGAGGGAGACCCCAAAGTGCTGGAGAACCTGAGGTGATGGGCACCCCGAGATGATGGAATACCTGAGGTGACAGAGACCCCAAAGTGATGGAGACCCCAACAGGTCACCCTGGATGTGATGGAGGCCCAACATGATGGAGAACTTGCAGTGACAGAGACATCCAAGTGTCAGAAACCCCAGAAACAGGCCGCCCAGCCCCACGGGAAGAGGGAGGCACAGCTGAGGGGTCCCCAAGCTCGGTCCCCTGTTCCTGGCAGTGACAGGCACGTGCTGCCCTCATGGCACCCGCCCCGTCAGCCCCCCCAGCTCCATCCCATGACCCACCTGCAGAGGTTTGATCTCCTGCAGCGACTGCAGCGACTGAAAGAGGAGAGAGCGGGGCTGCAGAGGGGGACGCTGGCAGTGCTCAGCTGGGACAGTGCCAGCACGCCGTGGTCCCCCAGCACCATCAGGATGCTCTGATCCACCAGGACCACCAGGATGCCGTGGTCTCCCAGCACCACGTCCCTGGGGAAGGCTCTTACCCGCCGGGGGCTTCTCTCCTGCACCTTCTCCTCCTCTTCTTCTTCCTCCTCTTCCTCTTCCTCCTCCTCGCGGTCCAGAAAGGAGGTGACACCCCGGGGCTCCTGCCACAGCTCTGGTAGCTTCTTTCCCTTCACCAGGATCTTTTCCTTCAGCTGCTACAGGAGGCAGGGCCGAGCTCAGGGCTCGGAGGGGACATGGGGACACCGCAGTGGGCTCACAGGTGGCCTTACCTCTGGTGAGGGGAGACTGTGGGGGTCCTGCCCCTGCAGAGGCTGCGTCAGCAGCTTGTCCCCCAGGATGGCCTTCATGTGCCGGGCCATGGTGGCCTGCTGCTCCAGCCCGCAGTGGTTCTCCAGGGACAGGATGACGGGGTAGGGGGATTTCTGGGCATGGGGATGGGCAGCAGTCAGCACCCCACAGCCGGCACCCAGCACCCGGCACCCAACACCCAGTGCCCCTCCCAGCCTCACCTCAAAGGCGGAGTCGCGGATGCTCTCGATGACATCGCGGAAGAGGATTTTGGAGGTGAGCGTGTGGCCATGGTAGACGACAGGTTCCCCATCGGAGCCCTCCCAGCAGTCCAGCTCCACGCAGCGGCACCCTGCCCTCAGCGCCCTGCCACCACACCGTCACCGTGTGAGTCCCTGTCACCCTTGAGCCACTGGACCTTCTGCAGCTCCACGGGGACCAGGGACACCCACCTGACGTAGGCTTCGGTGCTGCTGGTGCCGCCGATCTGGTTGCGGGTCAGGTAGGTGTTGTGGGAGGAGGAAATGAAGTAGTGGCTCAGGGGCTGGCTCATGTCCTGGTGCACCTTGGTGTGCTCCTGGTTGAGGATGTCACCGGCAGCCGAGAGCAGGTACATCATGAAGCCATCCAGCATCATCAGGTCCTGCCGCTTGGCTGCGGGACACGGTGGCAGGTGTCACATGGTGCTGGCAGGGTGGCACCCTGGGGGCTTTCCTCGCTTGGAGGTCCCAGCGGTGCCGTGTTCACGCCTGACCTGGCACTGTGGCACCCAGGGGACATGTAAGTTCCCTCGAGTGTCCCACCTCCATCCTGATGTCACTCATCCTGCCAGCGCCACATTCACTCTGGAGGTGGCATGGTGACACCCATGAGGCGTGGAGGTTCCCTGTCCCCACCCTGATGCCCTCTCTCCTCACAGTGCCGTGTCACCCCAGACCTGGCACTGTGGTACCCAGGGGATGTGGAGGTCCCCTCTGTGTCCCATCTGCCACCTGATGTCCCCCCCTCCTAGTGCCACAACTACCTTAAGGGCACTATTGTGACACCCTAAAGACATGGAGGTCCTTTGTCCCCACCACTATGTCCCCTGTCCTCCTAGTGCTACGCTCGCCCTGGACCTGCCATGGTGGGACCTGAGGAAGACAGAAGTCTCTCAGCAGTGTTACATTCATGCCAGAGCTGGCATCACATCACCCGTGAGATGTGGATGTCCACCTGCTGTCCATCCCCACCTTCACATCCCCTGTCCCCACAGTGCTGCATCCACCAGGTACCAGCCAGGCCATGTGTTGGATGGCTGACACCGGGGGCACCCTGGGGGTGGACATCGGGACAAGCCTTGGAGGACCCCATACCCGTTTGGGGGTGACACCACCAATCAGAGCCCCATCCCCGCCCCATCCGTGACCTCCCGAGGCTCCGGCAGTGCCCATCCCGTTATCCCACACCCTCAGCCCTACCCTTCTCGTTGAGCTCGTAGGTGCGGATGATGGCGCGGGCCTGGCGCAGGCTGGAGTCCTCGCCCTGATCCCTCAGGAAATCCTGCAGCTCCTCGGCCGACAGCACCCGGTCCTCGCCCGAGTAGCGCCCAAAAAGCTCCTCCAGCTCCGGCCGCCGCAGCAGCCGCCGGCAGAACTCCTCCAGCTCCCGGCCCTCCAGCCGCTCGTTGCCTGAGTGGTCACACTCCTGATGGGACATGCCCAAGCTCAGGGACTGTCCCCTCCCTGTGGGGACAGGGTACAGCCACCCCCTGCCTTGCTCTGCCTGTCCCCTGGAGTTGGCAGTGTGTGTGTGATGAGTTTGAGGGGTGGCTCAGCTCCCGGCATGTCCCCTCTGTTCCCCCACCCAGAGCCCTCCATGCCTCAGTTTCCCCAGGTGGAAAGCGACCTTGGGAGATGCCCAGAGGGACAGCTCTCCATGGGGGGCAAATGTCACACCTTGGGGACACACGGAAGAGCGGCTGGGACAGCTCACCCCACCTCACCCCACTCCACCACGTGCTCCTGATGGGACCCAGCCATTGGTGGCGGTGGGTGGCTTTGGGTGTGAGGAGTTTGTCAGTTCTCTGTGCTGGGGAAGGCGGAGAAGGAGCCAGCAACTCCTTCCCGGTGACAGCAGCAGGCACAGCGGGTGGTGCAGTGCAGGACGGGTACCTTGAAGAGCTTGGAGGCGTAGATATCGTCCATGTCAATGTTGAGCATCCTCAGCATGCTCTTCACCTCCCGGAAGGACATCTTGTTGTCCTTGTTCCTGTCTGCTCGCTGCAGGACCCCATGGATCCAGCTGCGCCGGGGTAAGGAAACCACCCGGCGTCACCCGCAGCCGTCCCCACCCTGTCCCCAAGCCCCCAGAGCTCCCTCAAAGGATACTGGTCGAGCTTCTCCATCTGGCTCATGGCCTGCAGCCGCCCCATCAGCTTGGTGAGCCCCTGCACCCAATGCCGGGCGTCCTCCTCGCCGCGGGCGGCCAGGTCGAGGTTCTTGCGGCGGCCCTTGAAGGCGAGGGTGAAGCAGTGGCGCTCGGGGAAGGCGGCCCCGTGCTTGCGCAGCCCCTCCGACCGGCGACCCTCGCGCACCGCCTCGATGTGCGCCACCGAGACTGCGGGGACACGCGCGGGGGTGGGAGGCACCATGGACGTGCTCCCTCGGCGGGTCACCCACCCGCCAGCACCCTGCAAGACACCCCGGCTGCTGATGGACACCCCCGCGTCCCCGCGGCGCCCCAGGGCGCGGGGCTCGGCTCCTGTCGGTGCCGCAGCCGGGCTTAACCCGCTAATCCCAGGCGAGACAGGAGCCGTGGCCGCTGTCCCTGCGGGGATGGGGACGGGGACGCTGGCAGGGGATGGAGCCGCCTCGCAGCGGTGCCAGCTCCAGGCACCCATCCCAGACGAGAGGGTGGAAAGAGACGGGTGACGCCGGGGAGGGGGACAGAGTCTGGCCGGGATGGAGACGGGACCTTGTGCTGACCCCAGGGGGATGGGGAAGGGTGGGGGCTCTTACAGCTCCTCACGGAGTGTGCTGGGAGGCGCTGGGAAGTGTTGGAAGGCTCTGGGAGCCTCTGGATGAAGTGGGTTGGAGTTCAGGTGTTGGGTGGGGGTTCATATTCTGGGTTGGATTCATATCCCGGGTCAGGGTCTGGATCCCGGGCTTGGGGTGCAGGTCCTGGACTGGGGTCTGGGTCCTTGGTGGGAATCTGGGTCCTGGACTGGGGTCTGAGTGCTGGGGGATGCCTGGGTCCTGGGATCTGGGGTCCAGGTCACAGGTGAGGATACAGGCAGGGATCTGGGTCCCAGGGGGAATCTGGGTCACAGGTGGAGGTCTGGGTTGGGTCTGGATTGTGGAGTTCCATGTCCCAGGGTGGGGTCTGGTTCTCGCTGGAGGATTTGGGTCCTGGGCTGTGGTCTGGAACTCAGGTGGAGTCTGGGTTTGGGGTGGGGATCCAGGTCTTGGGTCTGGGAAGTGGGCTGTGGGTCCAAGGTGGGGCTCCAGGTGGGGTTCTAGATGCTGGGAATGGGTCCGGGTCATGGGTGGGGGTCCAGGTCCTGGGGTAGGGTCTGGGTCCCAGGTGGGGTTCCTGGACTGGGGTCTGGGTCTCACACGGTGTCTGGATTCTGTGTGGGAGTCCAGGTCCAAGGCTGTGGACTAGAGGTCCTGGATTGGGATCTGGGGCCCAGGTGGGGGTCTGGGTAGGGGTCTAGGTCCTTGGTAGGGGTCTAGGGGTGGGTTTGGGGCACCTCCCAGGTCCTGGCCCTCCCTGCAGTCATGGCAGTGCAGGATGTGTCCCGGTGTCCCCGAGCCCCCATGGGACAGTCCCAGCACTCACAGCTCTGGGGGGAGCGGGCGCGCCCGAAGCGTCCCTCGAAGCAGACGGTCACCCCGTCCTCCTGCAGGCGGAACAGCCGCTCCCTGGAGCCCCCCTTGGCCTTGACCTTCCAGAGCAGGGACCCCCGGAGCATCCGCTGGACGTCCTCATCCTCCGTCAGACCTGTGGGGACCAGCCCCGGGCTACCGAGGGAGTCTGGGAGGCACTGGGGGCACTGGAGGTTCTAGGGGGGTACTGGGGGTACAGGCTGAGGGTGGGGGGTTGGCGCACATCTGTGTGCACATCTGTATCCTGTGGGATGGCATGGGATAAATGGGACAGGACAGATGTGATGCAGTGTGAGGATGGGATGGGATGGGATGGGACAGAACAGCACAGCATGGCATGGCATGGCATGGCATGGCATGGCATGGCATGGCATGGCATGGGACAAGATGGAGGGATGGGACAGGACAGGGTGAGATGGACAGGAGAGGCTGATGGGATGGGACATGAATGACACAATGTGACAATGCAGATGGGACAAGATGGGACAAGATGGGACAAGCAGGATTGGACAGGACAGGGTGGGGCAGACTGGACTGGATGGGACAGAGTGGGCAGGACAAACATGACAGGACAGGATGGGACAGGGCAGGCAGGGATAAGATGGGGCAGATGGGATGGGNAGATGGAGGGATGGGACAGGACAGGGTGAGATGGACAGGAGAGGCTGATGGGATGGGACATGAATGACACAATGTGACAATGCAGATGGGACAAGATGGGACAAGATGGGACAAGCAGGATCGGACAGGACGGGGTGGGGCAGACTGGACTGGATGGGACAGAGTGGGCAGGACAAACATGACAGGACAGGATGGGACAGGGCAGGCAGGGATAAGATGGGGCAGATGGGATGGGATGGGACAAACAGATTGGGATGGGGCAGGACTGGATGGGATGGGACAGGTGAGGACAGAACACCATAGGACAGGGCAGGCAGGGCAGGATGGGATGTGATGGGACAGATGGGATGGGACAGGACAGGCAGGAGAGGACAGACAGGACAAGCCACTGCCCTTGGGCCCCTTTGGAGCACTGTGTGGCTGTCCAGGGGGGACAGGACACAGCAGTGACACGGCCCTGCTGCCAAATCCCAGCAAAGCCGCCCAGATCCTGCATGGAGAGTGCCAGGACGGTGCCAGCAGCAGAGCTCAGGCTGGGAACAATGACGGGGTGGGCTCGGGGGACTCGTGGGCCCACGCCTCAGCCAGGACTTTTCCATCTATTCATGGAGTGGTTATTTCCTCTCTTTTTTGTTTTGGCAGCCATTCCTACCATCCCCAGAGGTCACATCCTGCTCTGGACAGAGATTCCATTCCTGGGCTGGGAAAGGATGGTTTTGGGGCTCACAGGGACATCCTGAGCCAGCCATGGCCTCAGGGATGCAGCCACCAGCTGCCACCACCTCCTGCGTGGTCACATCCTGCCTGAGGTGCAGGATGGAGGGCGGGTACGGACACACGGATGCACGAGCAGAGGGATGCACGGCTGTATGGCCACAGGTCCGTGGGCACAGGGGTGGACACACAGACACAGGTCCATGGGCACAGGGATGGACACACGGACACGGGTCCATGGGCACAGGGATGGACACATGGACACGGGTCCATGGGCACAGGGATGGGCACACGGACACAGGTCCGTGGGCACAGGGATGGGCACACGGACACAGGTCCATGGGCACAGGGATGGACACATGGACACGGGTCCATGGGCACAGGGATGGACACATGGACACAGGTCCATGGGCACAGGGATGGGCACACGGACACAGGTCCGTGGGCACAGGGATGGGCACACGGACACAGGTCCATGGGCACAGGGATGGACACATGGACACGGGTCCATGGGCACAGGGATGGACACATGGACACAGGTCCATGGGCACAGGGATGGGCACACGGACACAGGTCCATGGGCACAGGGATGGACACACAGATTGTCAGATACACGGGCACAGGTGTGTGGATGCACGGACACCTGGGTGCATTGTGCACGTGGGTGCACAGCTACAAGGACATATGGATGCACGGATGTAGAGATGCAGGGATACGTGGATGCAAGGACACACGGACACACGGATATTTAGGTAGATGGATGCACAGGTGCACGGATGCATGGATGCAGGGACATGGACACACAGATGCACAGGCACAGATGCTGTGTCACAGGTCACACGGACGCAGGGATGCACTGATACACGGATGCAGGGAGACACGGATGCAGGGATGTACGGATGCACAGGTGCATGGATGCACTGCCTCAAGGACACATGGACAAGTGCATCCACAAGCGTGGAAGCATGGACAGGCAGACACGCTGTGTGTGGGCACAGGGGTGCTCCAAGACACAGCCGCGGGGATGCATGGACGTACAGGAGCCGGGATGTACGGATACGCGGATGCAGGGACAGATGGACACGTGGACACATGGATGTATGGATATAGAGGTGCGGGGACAGATGGATGCATGGATGCAAGGACACACAGACACAGGGACACACAGACACATGGACATGGACACACGGAGCTGCAGCAGCTCCAGGCACACGGCCCGGTGTCCAAAGCCGTGGGGCACAAGGCCAGACCTGGCCCTTCCCGCTGCTCCCACTCCGGATCGGGCCGGCCGCTCCCAGGGACGCACCTTGACCTTGCCGGGCACCCACTGCCCCTGCCTGGACTAGTGACCCCCATGTGCCAGCAGTGCCATGGGCAGCACTCCTGGGTGGGGAAACTGAGGCAAGCTGTTGGGGAGGGCCCGGGGAGTGGGACCCGAGCCTTGCCCCTGAGCAAGGGGGCTTCTGTCACCTGTGATGTGGCCAAACCCTGACCCCGCTGTCCCCCAAAGGCTGGGGCGATGCACAGCTCCTCTGGGGCGACCTTGGGGACCCTCCCATCCGGGGGGACCCTTCCTTGCTGTGGGGGAACCCATCCACCTCGGGGACCCTCCCTGCCGGGGGAACCCTTCTGTCCCTGGGGACCTCTCTCTGCCATGGGGGCCCCCAGCCTGCCATGGGGACCTACTCCTGCCGCAAGGGTCCCCGAAGTGGGTGGGGACCTTCCCAGCCACGGAGATCCCTCCCGGACCCCTCTGGCACAGCCCTGCCGAATTTCTGCCCGGTTCCGCCCGAACTCACCCATTTTCTTCAGGGCTCTCCCGGACCGGCGGGAGCCACCGGCACCGTCTGACGGAGCGCGGAGCTGCTCGGCGGGGGGACGCGCCTTCCTGCCGCAGATCATGACGCGGGACCCCCGCTACCGCCGGTACCGCCGGTACTCCCGGTGTTCTCGGGACTCCGGAGCTCTTGGTGCTCCAGGTACCCTCGGTGCTCCGGTGCCCCGGGTAGTTCTGTTGCTCCCGGTACTCCCGGTGCCCCCGGCCGGTGTAACCGGGCTGGGCGGTGGCGGAGGTCGGGGCTGGGACTGGACTGGGGCTGGGCGGCGGGGCCGTGACCGGGGCCGGCCGCGGGGAGGGACCGGGAGGAGCCACACCGCAGCCCCGGCGCTGTTAACCGTTTGTGCCGGCCCGGGGCGAGCGGCGGCTGCCGGTGGTGGCCGGGGCTGCACCGGGACGGGCCCGGGCTACACGGGGCTCGTTCTGCACCGGGGCTCCTTCAGCACCGAGAACGGGCCGGGCGCTGGTTCCGTACAGTGGGTCCCGCTCTGTCCGAAGGGCCGGTCCGTCCCGGGACAGACCGGGAATCCCCTCTGCCCCCCGCGGGTCCGCCTGCACCGGGGACCAGCCCAAGGGACACACCGGTGGCCACGAGGGAGCCACGCTCTGCCCGGGGGCCACGGTTGCCAGCGCCACCCCGGCAGCGCCAGCGGGGACCCAGAGCACCCCCTGTGCCATCACACCCGGGGACCCAGTCCTGCCCTGCCGGCTCTGTCCCCAGCTCGTGGGCCGGGGGGCACCGGGCTGAGGGGTCACACGCAGGTGCTGGGACCTCCAGGTGACTGTCCCCACTGGTGGCACACCCAGGGAGTGGCAGCAGCATGAGCTGGGAAGTGCCAGTCCCAGAGCCCCCCGTGTGTGTGTGCAGCCACGAACACACAGATCCCAGAACCGTTTAGGGTGGAAAAGACCCCCAAGACCCCCAAGTCTGCCCTGTGCCCGATGCCCACCTCGTCACCAGCCCAGAGCCCTGAGTGCCACGTCTGATTGCTTTTGGGCACCGCCATGGATGGGGACCCCAACACCTCCCTGGGCAGCCCCTTCCAAGGCCTGACCACCCTTTCCATGGAGAAATCCCTCCTGATGTGCAGCCTGACCCTGCCCTGGCGCAGCCTGAGGCCGTTTCCTCTCTCTCTGTCACTGGTTGCCGTTTTCCCAGAGCCACCACTGAGGGCGGGTGGGGCAGGAAGGGATGGGTGACTGCAGGCTTCTCCCAAAAATCCAGAGTGTCCAGAGGAACAGGGAGGCCATCCCAGGCCCGGCTGGGCTGTGGGGACCAGAAGCTACAGGACAGGAAGAGGAGGTGACTTTCCCCAGCCCCTGGGTGGGACAGTTGGGCATCCACAGGTGACAGCAGGGCAGACTGGAGCAACATCTGGGCAACATCTGGGCACCTTGAGTGATACCTGAGTATCCTGGGGTGACATCTGGACACGTGGGGCAGCATCTGAGTGCCCTGGGGGATACTGGAATATGCTGAGGCAACATTGGGGCATCCATGGCAACATCTGTGTATCCTGAGCAACATCTGGGCACCCAGAGCAACAAATGGGCATTCCTGGGACAACCTCTGGTTACCCCAGAGCAACATCTGCACATGCAGGGAGACATCTGGGCAGCGTCTGAGCAGCCTGGGACAATATTTTAGTGCTGATTTTCAAGACCTGGGCAACTCCTGCAACATCGGGGCAGCTGGGGACACATCTGTGCAGTCCCTGGGCTGTGTTTGGGGGGGACAAAGCTCTTCCTGAATACTCTGGGGAGAGGGGTACGCCACAGCCACCCCAAAAATGCACTTGCAACTCACATAACCGGGCTCTGCTCCAAGTTCTCTTCCTCCCATTGAAACTGCATTCCCAGGAATTCAGCAACAGATGCCTCGGCCCGGTGGAATGACCGGGATAAACACCTCTGGCTGCAAAATCCGCAGCACGAACAAATCCCGGTGCGGTTCCTCCTCTCCCGCGGCGTTGCTATTTTCTTCTGCCTGCCAGCGGGTTGGAAGGGATCCCATGGAAAGCAGCAGCTCGCATTCCCGGCCACTTATAGCACAGCACGTGTCCCGTGAATCAGCGCTCGGGATTTGGGGCCAGCTCTGCCCCGAGCCGGAGCCAGCGAGGCCCTGTCGCTGTTCTGAGCAGGAACCCTGAGTCAGAGCTTGGAAATGGCCGGAGGTTTAAAAGGCTTTACTGCTTTTATTTAATATATTTATCTTTTATTATTATTATTTATTTTATTTCATTTATTTATCTTCAATTGGCAAAGGAAATGTTTCCCCAGGGGGTGTGGATGAGATTGAGAGGGGTTGGGGGGGTGTTGCCCCGCTTGGATTTGGGATTTGGAGGTGGGATTAAGGTTGGAAAACCGGAGTGTGAGGCAATGATGAAGCCAGCACAGGGATGCTGAAAGCTGCTCTGCATCCCAATCCCAGCATCCAGCCCCAGGTGAGGGCCGGATCCAGGTGGTCCCCAGGGTATCCCAGAACCTCCCACATCCCCAGGGCACCTTGTTCTGCCAGGTCACCCGTGTCCCCATGTCCCTACAGCTCCCTGCCTTCAAGGAAAGGGAGCAGAGGGGGAAGGAGATTCACCTTGGGGGCTCGGAGACCCCAAATTCTGCCCCTTCCTCACTATCATAATTAATTAAGTTGGACAATAATTAACAGTGGATAGAAGTATACAGTGGATAAAAGAACAGGGGGCAAAGTTGGATAATAATTAACAACTGCTCTGCCTGACCCAGTGTCCCCTCCCCATGCAGTGGGACCCTGCTCCTGCCCAGTGCCCCGGTGACACTGTGCCAGTGCCGTACTGCAGATCCCCAGTGCAGTGTCCCAGTGCAGTATCCCAATTCCCCAGTGCATTATCCAACTTTCCCGGTGCGGTGTCCCAGTCTCCTGGTCCATTCCCCTGGGACCCTCAGTACATGGCTCCGTTGCATTGTCCCCATGCCTGGTGCATCGTCCGGGTGTCACAGTGCATGGCCCCAGTGTCCCCATGAGTGGCCTCATTATCCTGGATGATTATCACAGAATCCCACACTGATTTGGGTTGGGAGGGACCTTAAAGCCCATCCAGTCCCACCCCCTGCCATGGGCAGGGACACCTCCCACCGACCCAGGGTGCTCCAAGCCCCATCCAACCTGGTCTTGGACACTGCCAGGGATCCAGGGGCAGCCACAGCTTCTCTGGGAACCTGTGCCAGTGTCCCAGAGCATCCCGGTGCTCCGGCACTTCCTGCCTGTCCTGTCCTGCTGCACAGCCCGGTTGGGTGAAGCCTCGTGGCACACCGAGCACCTTCCCTGTGCCTGGTGCAGTGTCACGGAGCTCTGTCACTGTCGCATTGCACCGTCCTCTTGCTCAGGGTCCCTGTCCTGGGGCGTGGCTTCAGTGCCGCTGCACTGCCCTGGTGCACGGGAGAGCCGTCCCAAGGCACTGTCCCGGTGCCCTGTCCCAGCGCTCCATACCTGGGCTCTGGCCCGGGGCACAGCCTCGCTGTCCTGGGGCGCTTTCCTCAGACAGCGTCTCAGTGTCCCGGTGCGGTGTCCCGGTGCTGGGCCCCGGTGCGGTGTCCCGGTGCTGGGCCCCGGTGCGGTGTCCCGGTGCAGTGTCCCGGTGCAGTGTCCCGGTGCAGTGTCCCGGTGCGGTGTCCCGGTGCTGGGTCCCGGTGCAGTGTCCCGGTGCAGGGTCCCGGTGCNTCCCGGTGCAGGGTCCCAGTGCGGTGTCCCGGTGCAGTGTTCCGATGCACCATTCCACGGCCCCAGTTCACTCTCCCTGTGCGCTGTCCCGGCGCCCTGCCCCGAGGCACTGTCTGGGTGCGCCCGTCCCGGTGCTCTGTTTCTCTGTCCCTGTGCCCTGTTTCACTGCCCTGGTGCGCTCTTTCAGTATCCCGCAGCACCGTCCCTGTGCACTGTCCCGGTCCTGTTCCGCACTGTCCCACTGTCCCTGAGCACTGTCCCACTGTCCTGCTATCCCTCTGTCCCTGTCCCATTGTCCCTGTCCTGTCCCTGTCC
>VZTD01003684.1:462426-475303 GCA_013397725.1 Rhagologus leucostigma
CCGTGTCCCCCCATGCCCGTCTACATCCCCCGGGTGTCCCCTCCCACCCCTCCCATGTCCCTCTCTGTGCCTTAGTGTCCCCCAGGCGTCCCCAGACCCTCCCAGGTCCCCTGTGCTTCCATGTGCCTCCGTCCGTGGTGTCCCTGGTGCCCCCATCCCTGCTGTCCCTCTGTCTCTGGAGTCCCCCCGCGTGCCCCCCTNCCATGTCCTCTGTGTCCCCCGTGTTCCTCCACTGTCCCCTGTCCCCTGCATGCCTTCTGCCTCCCCCCATCTGCTCCCCATGACCTCTGTGGGCCCTTGTGGCTCCCATGTCCCCCTGTCCCCAGTCCGCTGCCTTCCCTGTGTTCCCTTCATGTTGCCCTGGCCCCCCCAAGGCCTCTGAGTACCTCCTGTGTCCCCATGTCCATGGTGTCCCCTGTGTCCTCATGTCCTTCACGTGTCCCCATGTTCTCCATGTGCCCCTGTGTTCCCTGTGCCTCCCAAGTCCTCAGTGTCCTCCGTGTCCCCATGTCACCCGTGTCACCCCCCACACATCTGGCACACGTTCTGAGTCTTCCTTCCCAGGGAAATGGGGAGCAGGGGCCGTGTCCCCCTGAGGTCATCGAGCCCTTCCCTCAGGCACAAGGGGATCAAGGACAGACGGACACCCGGGACCCACTGACGTGACCCCGTCCCCCCGTGCTGTCACCCAGCACCAAGGTCCACAGCTAAGCCCTGCGGTGACACCGTTTATTGTAGGACCTACAAAAAAGCGGAGGCAGTTGAATCTGCGCAGAGGGTCCTGACTCAGCCCAGAGTGTGGGGGGGCTGCACGGGGGGTCGGGGTGAACCGGGAGGGTCTGGTGGGCACTCCATGGGCAGCACGAGTAGGTTTGGGATTGGGGGAGTCACCTGGAAATCCCATCCCGGCTGTGCCAAAGGATGCCCCGGGCAGATGGGGACAACTTAATTCCCAAAGCAGAAAACATAACTGCCTGGGTGCGACTACTAATGATTAATTAATTAATTTGATTAATTAATTAATTTTATAAGGCACAAGGAGAAGGTGTCCATGGTGGGTAAGGCACCGCTGGACATTTCGGATGGGCCACATTCCCAAATCCGAAAGCAAAGCTGTGGGGCAGGGCCGGGGCCGTGGCCAGGGAATGAAGTGCTGTCGGTAGCGAGAAAATCCCAAAGGATGGATTGATCCGCTCGTCGATCCCTGGACCAGCAGCCAGTTTTTCCTGCTGTTGATGTCCCATGGATGTGATGCTCCATGCAGAGGGAATGCGGCTCCCGCGGGATTCGCCCTCCAGCCAAGTGCTCGATCCCGGCGCATCCCGCAGGGACGTGGGTGCTGCCAGCCCTCCGGAGATCCCCAGACCCCAAATCTTTGTCCCTTCCTGGCCTTTTTCTGCTCTTTTTTCTGCTGTCGCCGGGACCAGCGTCGGGCCGACACTGACCTCAAGTGGCTGCCGGGATCCCTGGCACGCCCGGGCTGTCTCCTGGTTCTCCGCGTGCCGGGAGCGGCCCCGCACCGCCCGCCCGGCCTCATCCTGCCCCGGACGGGGACCGAGCGGCTCAGGAGCCGCGGCCGCAGGGGCCGGGTGTCCATCACCGCTCCCCGGGCGGGCGGGATGCATCCAGCCGTGCTCCATCTGCCTGTCCCCAGCCAGGCCACCCCGTGTCCTATCCTGTCCCCGGCAGTCGATATCCCAGCGGGGTCGAGCCGAGCGCTGGCGGCACCGCCGAGCCCGGAGCATCCACGCATCCCTCACCCCCGGGAGCCGGGGGGGACCCCTGCCCACCGCGCCCCCGTCCCCAGCTCTGCCCCGCCGCTGGCAAGGTCGCGGTGACAAAGGCACAGCGAGGTCCTGGTGACCCTGCCATTGCCCTGGGGACATTTGTCCCCTACTCCCTGCCGGAGACCGCGGACTTTGTGCCGAGCCTGGGAGCGGCACTGGGACGCGTCTGGCGGCGCTGGCACGGCCCCAAATCTCCCCGAGACCTGGCTCCGGACAGCAGGTAACCCCAGGGGACACAACCTCTGCTCCGGCTGCTGTGACACCGGGCTCCCCAGGCATTTCGCGTCCCCGTGCGGTGCCGCTGCCTGATCCCCGGTCTGGAGTCAGCTCCGGGAGGAAATCACGGTGTTCTTCTCGTTTTAAATCTGGGCAGACTGGGCAAACAGCAGCACCGGACGCCAGAACGCTCCCGCTTTTGAGGGATAAAAGCCGGGAAACACATTTTTCCTCCAAACCACCTGGTTTGGAGGCCCGGAGGAGTTTTGCAACTCCCCGTTCACCTTCACCCCACTTCTCTGAAGCCGGAGCTGAGCTCTCCCTGGAAGCCGAAGCGCAGGGCTTGTGCTGGGGAGAGCAATGGCTCTGCTGGGATATTGGCTGCAGGTGGAGCAGGGATGGGGGGCAGGTGTGGGTGCTCAACCCCTCTGCAGGAACCCACCCGTGGGTGGGAAGGAGGCGGGGGTTGGCCGCGGCTGGGTTGACTGTGGATTTAACCCCTGAGAGGCTCCAGATTCTGGATAGGGGCTGGGAGGGCAGAGCGGGGCTGGGGTCTCTGCCCTGTAATGAGGTGTGTCAGGTCTCTGCAGCCCCCTCCCACCGTGGGGTTCCTCTGCCTGAACCCTCCGTGTTGCAAACCTGTGCCCTGCACGGTGCCAAACGGGATGCTGGGGCATGATCTGGGCACAGCTTCCTGGGGGTGGGAGTTGTTTATCCCCCAAGTCCGGAAGCGCTCTGCTGGGAAGGAAAGGGAGGGGAGAGTCAGGGCTGTTCCCAGCACCGGAGTGGGAGGGATGCTCCCAGCTGTACCCCAACACATCCCCATACGTGTGGTCCCAGCTGTCCTCAACCTCCAGCATCACCCCTTCCCTCCCTCCCCAGCTCCCCGGTGGCTCTACAGTGACTGGGAAAGGTCAGGGACCTGCAGGTGGCCTGCAACAGGAGGGACTGGACAGTGATAGGTCAGTGCTGGGGCTCTCGGGTTGGGGTTTGGGTGCTGCACCCGACACCCTTGGGTGTCATTGTCTTGCCCTCCCAACCTTTCCGGGGACAGAGTGTGGAGGGGACGTGTAAGGAAACAGCTCCTTTGCCCTACAAGCGTGGTTTTCCTGGGGATTTCCTGGCTGATGTAAGACAGCACATGGGAAAAACATCGGCTTGGAGCCTAAGGCGCTCCTGGGAAGGGGTCGTCCCCATCCAAAAAGGGGCCTTGCTTTAAAAGTTGGCTTTGGGTCCATCAAGAGGGACCTCTTGGGGGGATGGGGAGTGTGGGTGCCGGTGCAGCGATGCCGGTGGTCTCCGGTGGCAGGGAGAAGGTGCAGAGCCCCCAGGAGCAGCTGGAGCAGAGACGTGGCCGTTGCCTGCCCCAGCACCCCTGTCCCAGCTCGGGGCTGCCAGAGCCTGGGGGACACATCCAGCACCTGTCCTGCCTGTGCCAGCACCCTGTGAGGAGCCGGTGGCACCACCATGTCCCAGGCCGGAGGTACAGCAGAGCCCTCGGTCTGTCCCCGGGGAGGCACAGGGGACCCCAGCACTGGTGTGACTCCCGTCCATCCCCCTCTATCAGCACCGATCTCCATCCCAACCTGGCCCCATTTCTCTTGGATTTTTGATCCTAAAAGCGCCTTTCACCCCAAACCTGACTTGCGGTGTGCTGGGCTGCTCCAGGAGCTCCTGTCCCCATGTTCTCCCCAGGTCCCATCCACACTGTGTGGGGAGGGTGGTTGGTCCCAGATGGAGCAGGGGGGACACAGAAATTGGCACTGGAGGGGAAGACAGGCCCCTGGCCCCCAAAGCGTGAGAGATCCCTGAACGGCCCACCTTAATCCATCCCCCAGGAGCTGAGGAGGCCTTTGAACACTGTGACGTGGTCATCAACAGCTGGGACAAGGTTTCAGATGTGTACACGCAGCTGGAGAAGCTGGGGGAGTAAGTGAGGGTCCCACGTCCCCGCCACCTGGGGGTGGCCCATGGCTGTCCGTGCGCAGCCCTGGGGGATGCAGTGGGTGGTGGTGGCTCCTCCATCCCTCATCCTCACTCTGTCCCAGGGGGAAATTCGGGACAGTGTACAGGCTGCAGGAAAAGGCCACCGGCAAAATCCGGGCTGGGAAATATTTCCGGACACGCACGGCAAAGGAGAAGCAAGCGGCTCGGGCCGAGGTGGAGCTGATGAACCTCCTGCATCACCCACGCCTCGTGCAGTGCCTCGACGCCTTCCAGGGCCCCGCTGAGCTGGTGATGGTGATGGAGTAGTGAGTTAGGGGGGCAGTCAGGTTTGGGGGTGGTGGGGCAGTGCTGGGCTCTGCCGGGGAGAGCACTGATGGCGGGGAGGGGTCCCTGTGCTGTGGGGTGTGGGATGGATGCGGAACCTGGAGACTCTGGAGTTAGGAGTGGTGAGATCTTCCCAGAGTGCTGGGTCTGGGCTCTCTGGTGGGGTTTCCTCTCCTTGGGGCTGGTAGATCCCAAAGGGGTCCCCAGCACCTCGTTGTCCCCACAGTGGCAGGTGGGGAAGGGTCCCTGTGCCATGGGGTGCTGCTGGGGGCGTGGGATGGATGGGGAACTCACAGCCCCTGGAGGTAAGGGTGGGGAGATACTCCCAGAGGGCTGAGTCTGGGTTCTCCGGGGGGCTTCCCTTCCTCGGGGCTGGTAAGACCCCAAAGGGCCCCCAGCACCTCGCGGTCCCCAGCGTGGCAGGTGGGGAGCTCTTTGAGCGCATCGTGGACGACGACTTCGAGCACACGGAGCCCAGCAGCGCCCAGTACGTGCGGCAGATCCTGGAGGGGCTGCGCTTCATGCACGGCCAGGCCATCGTCCACCTCGACCTCAAACCTGAGAACATCGTCTGCGTCAGCCCCGGCAGCCACTGGATCAAGATCATCGACTTTGGCTTGGCACGGAAGCTGGGTGAGCAAGAAGGGGCTCCTGGAGGTCCAGGGCAGGGACTGGCACTGGCACAGGGACAGGATCTGGCCCGGCACACCAGCGAGGAGCTCGGTGTCCTCCTGCCCGGGACACCAAACCAGGGCCCTTCCTGATAACCCCACGATGCTCTGGGGAAAGCCTGGGTGTCCCCAGCCCTGCTGCTGAGGTGGAGACCCCTGAACCCCCTGTGCCTGTGGGTGCCTGGCACACAGAGGTGCTCTGGGAGGGCACCCGGACCCGCAGTGGGCCTTGGAGAGCGGCAGCTCCACCTGGGCACAGGGGCTCATCCACCTGGGGCGTGTTGGTGTGTCCTCTGTCCCCAACACCTCCCAGCTGGCCTCCTGCATCTTCTCCGCAGCTCCAGATGCCCCCGTGAAGGTGCTGCACGGCACCCCCGAGTTCATGGCTCCAGAAGTGGTCGCCTTTGAGCCCGTGAGCTTCTCCACAGACATGTGGAGTGTTGGTGTCATCTGCTACATCCTGTGAGTGCCCCCCTGGGCAGGGCAGGCTGGGCTGGAGGGGGCTGAGCCGTCACTGATGTCCTGGGGTCACCTCTGCAGGCTGAGTGGGGAGTCCCCCTTCCAGGGGGACACAGACATGGAGACGCTGAGCAATGTCACAGCTGCCCGGTGGGACTTTGAGGAGGAGACCTTCTCGGAGATCTCCCAGCAAGCCAAGGACTTCATCAGCCAACTGCTGCAGAAGGACCCCCGGTAGGGCCTGGGGTGGCTGTGGGGCGCTGAGCTGGAGCTGGGCTAGGTTTTGGGGTGCTGAGGGGATGGGCAGGGGAAAGCTCTGCCTGTTTGGTGGAGGGGACACTCCAGATGAGGGTCTGAGGGTGGAGCAGCCCCCCTGTGACATTAGCACCCCCCCCATGTGCCGCAGCCTGCGGCTCCCCAGTGCGGGGGCTCTGCTGCATCCCTGGCTGCAGCACCCCCAGCCCAGCAGCCCCAAGGTGCTGTCCAAGGAGAGGATCAGGCAGTTCCTGGCGCGTCGCAAGTGGCAGGTACCTGGCGGGATGACGGGGACACGGGGTGGGGATGGCTCTGGCTGAAGGGCTCAGTGCTCATTCTCTTCCCTGCAGAAAACAGGGAAAGCCCTGCTGGCTCTCACGAGGCTCACCCTGCTGTCCCAGAGCCTGGAGGGGAAGGCGGCAGAGGCTCAGGATGAGGAAGGTGATGGCCCCTGAGGCACCGTTCCCAGCGCCTCCCCCCAGCCCGTTCTCTCTGCTTTGCCATCTCCACCTTGCGCTCCTGGGCAGCTTCTCCCTCTTTTTGCTCCAGCCTGGGTGCCACTAAACACCCAGGCCTGTCCCCACAGCGGCATTTCTGCTCCAGGGCCCAAGGTTCTCTCCATCCTCATCCCCGTGGGGCGGTTTCTGATGCGGCCTTGGACGGGCTCATCCCGCTCTGTGTGACCCAGAGCTGATCCCCACGGGTGCCTCCTGCACCTCCAGCACAGGAGGGAGGTTGGACCCAGCCAGCTCCTCACCCTTCCCTCTGCCCATCTCCTGCAGGCCCGGACTGCAGCCCGGAGCAGGAACAACCCTCCAGGGCTCTGCCCCAACGAGGTCCCAACCCCTCGGAGCTGCTGACAGACCGGGACAAGGAGGAGGACGATGGTGGAAGCATTGCAGCCCCAGGGCAGTGACAGCGTGGCCCTGTCACCCCCATCCTGGACCACCTAGAGATGGGGATTGTGCCCCCTCCAGCAGCTCCCACAGTGCCCTGGCCAGCCTGGGGCAGCCCCAGACCCCCTCTGTGGGTGAGCTCTGGGGTCCCGTGGTGTCCCTGTGCTGCTGTCCCTGCAAGGGAGCTGGGCACCTGCCACCAATAAAGCACTGACGATCTCTGCACTCCCTGGGCTGGTCCTTTTTCCCCCAAACTCGCTGGGAGAGGGGGGAAAGAGCTGCTCAAGCTGTGCCCATCCTTTGGGAGCTGGGATCAGGCTCCCGCCCACCTGGGCCACCAGCCGTGTCCTCTTCAGGAGTGGTGCTGGCCCTGGGCTCAGAAGAGCATTCCCTCCTCATCAAGGGGGACTGGCAGTGTGTCCTGAGCTCACAGGAGCCAGGATGAGCCCTGAGGCCTCTGGTCTCTCCATTTCTGGGCCAGTAGGGCTGAAAACTGCTGTGAGACCTCCAGGAGGCAGCTGGGGCAGGACTTGGGGTTTGGGAGCCCTGGGGAAGAACAGCCCCAGACAGCAGGATGTGCTGGGGGGCACCCAGCTGGGACAGAGGGTTGGGGGTCCTGCTGGACACTGGGGTGACCATGAACCAGCAGTGTGCCCTTGGTGAAAGGTGGCAAATGGGATCCTGGTGCAGGATGAGGGAGGGATCATTCCCAAACTCAGTGAGGACATCCCTGGAGGACCGTGCTGTGTCCTGGGGGCCTCAATACAACAGCGCCACGGACACACGGGACAGCTGGATGAAGGATGAGGGAAAAACTGGAGCCCCTCAGCCATGAGGAATGTCTGGGAGAGCTGGGATTGTTTAGGGAAGAGAAGGCTCAGAGGTATCTCATCACTTCCCATCAACACCTGAAGGGAGGATGAAACCTGGCTCTTCTCAGCAGTGCCCAGAGTCCATGGGCAGCCCCTGAAACACCATCTGAACCTCAGGAAAATGCTTTTTTAGTGCTAATGGAGCACTGGCACAGGTTGCCCAGGGAGGCTGTGGGCTGTCCGTCCTTCCTGGTGTGAAAAACCTGTCCAGGCACAGTCCCGGGCACCCTGCTGGAGCAGAGGCAGGGACCAGGTGCCCTCCAGAGGCTCTTTCCAGCATTAACCACGGTGTGATTCCATGAAAACCCTCCTCGTGTTGAAGCTGGGCTGGGGGCTGCTCTCCCCCAGCACCTGCTGATGCCAGAGGCCTCCTGGAGGTGCCCTGGTTGGAGCAGCCCAGCCCCGTGCCCAGCGCCAGGGTCCAGCTGTGCCAAATAATGCACGGCTTCAACCCTGCCTCCTCCTCTTCCTGGAGCAGGGACGAGGGGGAAACTCTTATTTTTATTAAACAGAACTGAATCCACCCCCTCCATGGGGGAACATGTGTCTGAGAGCTCATGGGACACAGCTGAAGGGGACACCAACCCTGGGAGCTGCTGCTGGAGCGGTGATGACAAATCGGTTTTGGACAGTTTGCTGAACCCTCTGGAAGCTGGTGGCCATCACAGCAGGATTTGGCATCCTGCAGCCTCCAGAGATGGCAGAGCAGCCCCAGTGCCTGAACCCCTTGGCTGGGGGCACTGTGGCTCTTCTCTGCTCTTCACTTGGGCTCATGGGGAGGGAGGTGTCACCTCCCTGTCCCCTCCTTTTGGGACAGACTCTCCAGCTGCCAGGGCTTTATCAGTGCCCAGGCCTGACTCGAATTTTTGTGGCAAAAGCCTGTTCCTGTTAATAATGTCCACGGCTGCTGGGGCCATCTGACCACAGGAAGCAGGAGAGCGCCGGGGGGTGGCAGGTTGTCACATGCCCTGCCCGGGGCTCGGTGCTCTTATCTCTTGCTGGAAACAGAAGATGAAATTTAAGAAGGAACTTTACTTGGAAACTTGTGTATGGACCTGCTGCTGGAGAATGGGGAGCCCTTTTGGAAATCCCCAAAGTTCCCTGGAGAAAAGGAGCTCAGGGGGAACCTCGTGGCTCTGCACAACTCCCTGACAGGAGGGGGCAGCCGGGGGGGTCGGGCTCTGCTCGCAGGGAACAGGGACAGGAGGAGAGGGAACGGCCTCAGGCTGGGCCAGGGGAGGTTTGGATTGGAGATTGGGGAAATTTCTTCATGGAAAGGGGTGTCCAGCCCTGGCACAGCTGCCCAGGGCAGTGGTAGAGTCCCTGGAGGGGTTTAAAAGCTGTGTGGATGTGGCACTTGGGGACAGGGGTCAGTGGTGGCCTCGGCAGTGCTGGCAGATGGCTGGACACCATCTTAGAGGGCTTTTCCAACCTGAATGATTCCGTGATTCCTCGCAGGGTCCAACGCTGGCTCTCCAGCAGCTGTGTGAGACATCCTGACAGAACTCACCTGCTTCCTCTTCATCCCATGTTTTCAGCAGGAGCTGTGGATTCCCTGCTCCGAGTTGGAGAAGAAACTCCTTAGAAACAAATAAACAAACAAAAATATTCCATATTCTTCCCCCAGCGCTTCCCATCCCAGAGTAACAGAGGGAGGCTGAGGAACCCCTTTCCCACACATCGCGTCCCGGTTTTTACCCGCTGTCTATTCCGTGTTTTCCTCGTTACACAGATTCCAAACCCGTCCCTCGGGAACAGCGCTGAATGTGCTCAAGCTGCAGATGATAAGCAAACACCAAGTTGCGTATAATCAATCCCTTGATGAGCTATTTACCATGTGACATTACCAAAATATTTCTGGTTGGGAACGATGTTTATCTTCCTCTGTTTCCCAAACTCCTTGTGGCCCTGAAACTCCAAGTCCCAAGACTCCAGGCATGAACTTTTTCTCTCTCTAATCCTATATTTATAGTGTAAAAAACTGATTTACCTACAGAAGAAGCTTATTTACTGACAGGAGATACGTGTTCTTTCTCCTTCCACTGCTTCCCGTGGCTTAACACATTAGGCTCTGCAATTCAGGAAGGAATGGAGAGTGAATTACACCTGGAACTCATCACAGCCACCGAGAAATTCAGCGGTGCTGAAAATAGAATTCTAATCTCAGCATCTCAGAGGCAAAGGAATTAAGATCTTGTCCTTCCATCAAGACTCTTGGGTTGACCTTCACTTCAGCCACACAACCCCTGAGTATGTCCTCAGATCCTCAGGAATCCTCCATGGGGGCAGAAAGGATGAGTGATGTCCCCGGGGAATCTTGAGAAGTGGTTCCCACCTTATCTCAGGTATCTTATCTCAGGGATTTCAGGTGCCCCCAGGCCCAGCTCTTTGAGGAACCTGAGGTGGGGTCAGCTGTCCAAATACCCTCAGGGTTCTGGAGCTTTATCCTTCTGTGCCAGGGGATCAGATAACCTCGGGCTGCACTATAAATCTGGGAATGCTTGTTTGGATGAGGGAATATTGCCTAGGTAGCTTTAACACCAGGAAATGGGATTTTTTTTGTGGACCTGCAAATTCAGGGGGAAAAAAAATCCATTTCTGCTTGAGTGCTTTCCAGGGAATTGAAATTAATTAAGAAAACAAACTGAAGTGTCTGAAATCACCCTTAATGTAAAAAATGTAGCCCTGGGCACATATCGAAGGTGAACATTTGAATGTGGTGTTTCTAGAACGCTTTTTTAAGGAGTTTTATCACAGGAAGTGACCAGCCCCGGGATAACTGGAGCTGTCAGGTAAACACCCTCATGTACCGAACACCAGGAAAGCGGTGAGAGAAGACATGGGAGTACAAGGACAGGGTACTGTGGTGAAAGGGACCACATCGTTGTCCACATGGACAAGCCTGAGGTGAGGGTGGCTCGATGGAGGGAGAAGCTGCATGTGCTGAAGGAGCATCAGGAACACCTGAGCTGGGATGGACTCGCCTCCCAGCAAAGCTCCCCAGGTGAAGAGGACACCCAGTGGGGGTGTCCTCACTTCCCAAAGGTCCCAGCCAGGTTCTGGCAGGAGGCTCTTTGAGGTCACAGGAGCTCAAGAACCATCACCCCAAGGTGCAGCACTCAGGAGAAGAGCAGATCAGAGCAATGAAGTCCCTCCTGCCAACCACAGGCGGTCTGGGTGGTCTCCCATCTCCAGAGACGTCCCAGTGCCGGGGGCTGGGAGGAGGGGTGGGCAAGGTGCTCGCCCAGCTCGTCCTCCCGGTGTCAGTGGTGCAAGGACTGCCACGTCCAGGCTGCACCAAACACCTCCAGCAGCCCAAAGTCCAGCCTGGGCTCCCGGTTTCCAGCTCGGTTCCACGCCCGTGGGAATCAGGAGAATCCAAACCCCTCACGGAGCACCTCCCCCTGCAAAGGGCACCGCCAGCCCTGTCCCTCCCAGCACCCGGCCCGTGTCACACCCGGCTTCCCCAGCCCTGCTCGCCCCTCGCAGCCCTCCCCGCGGCCAGGAGATGGTACTGTTGGCCTGGCCCTGCTTCTGCTGGGGCTCCAGACCCTCAGCCGGCCCCGCGCCCAGGTCCTCGCACCCTTTTCCAGCCGAGGTCAGGGGGGTGTTGCCCGGATGCTCTGCCAGCTCGCGGGTTTCATCCCGAACCGGCTGCCCAGAGAAGCTGTGGCTGCCCCGTCCCTGGAAGTGTCCAAGGACGGAGCTTGGAGCAAACCGGGATAGCGGAAGGTGTCCCTGCCCGAGGCACGGGTGTGACTGGATGCTGGTTAAGGCCCATTCCAAACCAAACCGCTCCATGGTTCCCTGATCCCGGCATGCAGCAAGGTGCTCATGGAGGTCCCAGACCTTGGAGTCCCCACAGTCCCCTGCCCCACAGCAGAGCCTGTCCCCAGTATGGGGATGGAAGCCCTGGTCCTACGCATGGTCCAGGGGACAATATTCCCCCCTGGACACTCCTCTGGGACTGCATCAGGATGGCTGACCCTGTGCCCACACAGGACTGAAACGCCTTCCCTGAGAAACCAGGATTGGGAAATGAAATGTAAAATATTTAATGAGAAGCTGAAATATTTAACAAAAGAGATTTCGACTGCAAAATTGAGCCTTGGAATATCAGAACAACCCCAAATATGGGTGACCCCAATTTTGGCGCTGCTGAGCTGTCTGTGAGTCCTCTCCCAGCTCCCAGATCCCCAGGGACGATGGGATGGACACAACGTTGCTCCAAAGGAACTGAGGGAATTGGTGCCTGCTGTCCTTGTGTGTCCCCCGCTCGGAATGTGGGGTTTGCAGAGGGCGGGGGAGGTTGGCAGAACAGGCCCGGCGCGTTCCCCTGGTCCCTGCGGTGCCGTGGGTGACACCCGGCAGGTCCTGCCGGGCCGGAGGTGCCGCGGGAGCCAGACGGATGCAGCAGCACCGGCGTCTGGCCTGGGGCTGGGCAGGGGGTTCAGACCACGGCGGGTCCTGGGGCTGCCGGGATCCCCTCTGGATCCGTCCCCATCCCTCAGCACGTCTCTCCTCGAGTCTTAGGTTCTAGCAAATTTCACCAAAACTCAGTGAATCTCACCGAGTCTCACCCAGTCGTGATGAATCTCACCGAATCTCACTAAACAGCACTAAATCTCACCAAATCTCAGTGTTTCTCACTGAACCTCACCAAATCTCAGCAGACCTGGTCTGTGCAGTGCCGTCCTGTCCTGGCAGGGCTCCGGATCAATGGCCACAGCAGGACCTTGGGATGTGCCGTGCTCCGGGCAGGAGCCGCGTGTCCGTGGGGTGAATCCGGTGCCACATCCCGATCCCCGTGCTGGGGGTGCTCTGCCGGGGCCGTGGGCGCTGTGGCCCCTCTGGGACAGCCGGGGGGCACTGGGGGTGCCAGCCCAGCTCTGTCCCTGTCCCTGTGAGCCCCGGCCGTGGCACCCTTGGCCGAGGTGGTTCGGCCCATCCGGATTTATCCTGGCCTGTGGCATGGCAGGAGCATCCCAGGCTGTTGGAATTCGGCCCCCGCTGCGTGTCCCCACCCAGGGAGCCCCCAGGCCCTGCCACAGGTCCCCACCCAGGGTGGGATGAGTTTGCTCGGGTTCAGCACTCCCTCCTGTGCTGGCTGAGGTGGAAGAGGGAGCCCAGCACCTTCCAAGTGCCCTCCCTGCTCCCACTGCCTGTAAAAAAAAAAAAAAGATGGAATAGAATGGCATTTGAAAGGAAATAAATAAATAAATAAAATTAATAAGGTAAACAATTTAAGAAAAATCAGTTAAAATAAAATAATCAATAGTAAGAAATCAAAGAGTAAATAAAATAATAAATAAATGAAATATAATAAAAATATAAAGTTACATAAAAATAAATTATATAAAATAAGAATAAATTATTGTAAGATAAAAGGAAAGTCAAACAAAAAGCCTGAATTAAAAAAATTAATTAATTAATGGAAATTTTAAAATAAA
>VZTD01003684.1:476329-487076 GCA_013397725.1 Rhagologus leucostigma
AGCCGGTGCTGCGGACGGCGATGCTTCGCTCACCTCCTCTTCCTCCTCCTCCTCCTCCTCCCCGGAGCCGGGGAAGCCCCCGGCACCGCTCCCGGCCTCCCGCGGGGTGGGCAGCGGGCGATGCCGGTCCCGCGTTCCCAGGTGATGGATGGCAGCTCCTGGAAACACTCGGAACTGCGGGAGAGCGGCTCCCGCCCGCTCCCTCCGTCCTTGAGCGGGCTGGGCCGGCCGTGACCTTCGCGCCGGGAGGGCCGGGTCCCGCCACCGCGCCACCGCTCCAGCCCCTATCCGTGCCCTCCCCAAACACGCTCCGAGAAAACAAAAATGCTGATTCAAGCCCCTGAGCCCCTGGCGGGAGATGGAGCCGTTTTGCCGATCCCGTGCCGGGAGCAGCAGCGGGCGCAGCTTCCACGGTGCCGCCACATCGGGATCTGCTCGGTGGGGTTCCCAATCCCAGCCCTGAGCACAAATTACTCGGGAGCTTTTTTATCTCGTGGAGTTTATGGGATTATTTGGCAATGAGCATCACAGCTGGAACCACTGCAGCTGCAGGGGGATGATAGTGAGGAGCTCTGCCTGGAGGGACCCCTGTGGGACCCCCGAAATCCCAAGGAGGGGTTTGCGGTAGGAGACCCGTGGTGGCAGGTGGCTGGGTGGGGTGGTGGTGCCTGTGATGGCTCCGGGCGTCACAGCAGCGGTGGCAGGAAGAGACCTTGGGGTGCTTCCGCTGAGAGGCCCCAGGAAGAGGCGCTTTGTGCTGGGCTGGGTCCAGCAGGTTGGAAATCCTGAGCCAAAAAATGGTCAGAAAAGGGGAAAATGCTGCTCCAGGCCCTCAGCACCACCTTCTCTGCCTTCATCCCGAGGGAAAGCCCTTCTCCAGGAGAAGGGGGCACCCAGGGGGCTGGATATGCCCAGACGGGAAGCGGGTGTCTTGTGAAACCGGCTGTCCCAATCCCGCTTCCTCCTTTTGCAGCGTCCCTTCCCCATTCTCATGGCTGTGGGGGCAGTGGAACCCCGGGGGGATGGGGACAGGGGGTCCCTCTGCCTTCTCCCACCACAAACACATTCCCTGACTCTGGCTTCAACTTTTCCAGCTCCTGAGCTTGTGAGCTCAGTGATGGAGCAGGTGGTGATGAGCTGGGAATCTCCTGATGGGACACGGTCCAGACCTCACACGTTGCCATGGTTACAGTGATGCCACGAGAGCTCAGCGCAAATCAGTTTTGGGCTGGACATCCCAAACTGGGAGAGCTGGTGGCACAAAGCCTTGGCAGAAAAGCCCAGGGAGGAGCCTAGGGGATCCAAACTGCTGCCAGGAAGGGGATGGATACACCCATTCCGTGCCAAGAAATGGGAATTTAGTTTCCCAAAACTTTATTCTCCAAAATTGGCTCCTTCCCAGCTGGGGCACTGTGGCAGATGCCGCTTTGGCAGAGTGATGGGAGGGTTGTCCCATGCCAAGTGGTTTGGGATATGACGAGGTGGATTTTTGGGATGGAGCAGAGGAGGAGAATCTTTGCTGCCGGGATTGGGATGCTCGGATACTCCTGCTCGGAGCAATCGGGATTTTCCCCCCTTTGCGTGTCAAGAAGCATTAACCGGGAATAGATAAGTGGGCAGATGAGTTAAGGTGTGGTGGAGTCAAAATCAAACAGCGGCTGACTGGGACGGGGCTGCTCCAGCCGGGAGCTTCTCCTGGTGGGGGCTTTGCTGCCTCTTCTCCCAGGACCTGGGGGAGTGCAAGGCCAGCGTCACAGTTGCAGATGTTTGCAGATGTTTGCAGATGTTTGCAGATGTTTGCAGATGTTTGCAGATGTTTGCAGATGTTTGCAGATGTGCTGTCGGCCCCAGCAGCAGGACGGGTCACCAGCGAGCCCTGGCCACAGCGTCGGCCTCAGCTCAACCAGGAAACAAAACTGGTCCTCAGCTTCCTGCTGGATCCATCCCCAGCCCGGCTCCAGCCCGGTGGCCAAGGCTGCCTGGGGGATGCGGGGCTGCGATAGGGTGTCCCCATGGGGGACGAGTGCCCTGGGTGGGGAGGGAAGTGGCCTGTGAGCCAAGAGCTGCTGGATCAGGGCCTGGAGAGTGTCCTGGTGCAGGAGCACCCCCCGTGCTGCTGGAGCCAGCCCCGGGTGAACCAGGAGGACATCCCAGTGCAGGGTGGGCAGGCAGGCACCCAGCAGGGATGAGGGCACGGTGGCGGGATCAGGCTCCTCTCCCCAGCTGGAGCTACAGCAGCTTCTGCTTGTTCTTAAAATAGAGCTGGAGCCGCAGGCGGCAGCGGCCGCCCGCAACAGCCCGCTCCGGCCACCCCCCGGCCATCCTGGGGACACGTCTGCTCCTCCACCGGCCGTCCCTGCCTGACGCTTGGTGGCTTTGGGGTCTGGCTGGATCCAGGGAGTCCCTGATGGGATGAACTGGTCCTGAGAGTGTCCCCCAGCCCAGTTTGCTGCATGAGGGAGGTCAGGGAGCCCTGGGTGGGCCTGGTCCCGCTCTGTGCCTTGCACTGAGCCCTGGGAAGAGACAGGAGGACAAGTCCAGCGGCAGTCAGGGGCACTGGAGGGGACACCATGGGACAGCCGGCACCGCAGGGCTGGGCATGTCCCAAACCACCTCAGGGGTGCTCCGTGGCCGTGAGGGATGGAGCATCCCAGGAGTGGCATGGTCCATCAGCCACCCGGGCACCTGGAAGTGCTGGTCCTTCCTGCAGCTGGAGAGAGCCCCTAAGCCGCCATCTGCGGCAGTTCCCTGCCCCGTCCCCTTCCCTGGGGCAGGATTCAGTGCCCGGTGTCTGGGCTGGGGCGTTGTCCCATCCCACGTGCTGCCAAGGCTTTCCATCCCCTCTCTGTGGATGCGCCTCCCCCGTGCCCCAGAAACGGCTGCCAGGGTTCAGCCCGGTTCACACTCAGCCTGTCGGGGTTTGCAGCACAAACACTTCCCCGGAGGATGCCGGAACATTCTGTGCCGGGTTTGGTGCAGAGCTCGGCTCAGCCCGGCTCCGCTCGGCGCTGCCCGCTCACGTGTGGAACAAAAAGCGGTGTCTGACACCCAAAATAGCTCCGTCCCCGCCAGCCATGATAGGAAAAGCATGTTTTGTACCCGAAAATGATGTTAGCGCTGCTTCACCTGCCCTGGCCTTGGTTTGAGTGCAGGGCAAAGCCTGGCTCAGCCCACAGCTGGTGTTGGGTCCCAGCCAGCCTCATCGTGGTGCTGGGCACGGCTGGGATGGCACCGCAGGCTCTGTGGCACTTTGAGTCACAGCAGAGTTGTTGGGGGACATTTGGTGGCACCCACTCAGTGACGTGTTGGGCTATGAGGCCGCTGGGAAGCCCCGGGCTGGGGTGGGATGAGGGTGCTGGGTGCTGGATGACGGGAGGTGGGATGTGGCTGCTGGGGGCAAGTCCCTGTGGCTCCTCCATCCTTGTCCCCGAAGGAGGAAGAGGAGGAGGAGGACTAAGTCCTTCCTCTGACACCTCTGGGGTGCTTGGCTGCTGCCCTGCACCACATCACCCACCCAGCCTCGCATCACCCGCCCTGCCCGACCTCCCACACCGCCAGTCCCCGGCCCCCGGCAGGAAATGAGAACCGGTTCTTTTGTGCTACTGGCTGAGGCTCCTCAGCGGAGCCGCTTCCTCCCTGGCACCACAAGCCCACCCGGGACGCAGCCACCACCCAGTTTGTACCCGACCTGTGCCACATCCTGCCCACAACGGAGGTACCGCGGGGCTCGGGGCAGGGCCACCTCCACAGGGACAGTCCAGCGTCCCCTGCCTCACCCTCGTGCTGGGTCCTGTCCCACCGTCAGCACAGGGTCCTGCTTTGTCCGGGTCCCACGTGTGATGCCTTCAAGCTGGTGCACGTGGCAGGTGCCACCATCCCCTCTCCGCCGAGGGCACCCACCAGTGTCCCACGCAGGGTGCCACGGTGCTGATGGAGCCCTTGGGTGGAGTGTTTGGGTGCATGGTCCCTCTTGGCACAGCGCTGTCCCTTGGTCTGACCCTCACCCGTCCCAAGGATGGCAGCTTGGGGACCAGCAGTGGGGACACCCAGGTGCTGCTGTCACCTTGCCCATCCCAGAACCCACCCAGCAGCTCCAGTGGCTTCACAGTGAGGCCATTTCTGGCCCTGCAGCCTGATTGTACTCCCTGCCCAGCTCTCCGTGCCAGCCCGCCCCAGCCAAACCCAGCTCTTCCCCACCCACAGCTCCTGGTTTTGGCTTCTTGTGAAAGCAGCTCGACAGGTCCTCCCTGGAGGTGGTGGAGAGATTTCTGTTCCTGCCCACCGCAGTGGCACGTCTCCCCTTGGACCTGCTCCTCTGTGGGCAACCAAAGCCCTGGGAGATGCCTTCCTCCAAGGATGTGGTTGTTCCAGCACGGCACGCACGCCATATCCCCATCCTCCTCATCAGGGAACCCCAAGACTGGCATTTAGGGGTGACTTGGGGCTGTGCATTGCTCCACGTGCCAGCCTGCAGGCGCTCTCCAGGTGAGCTGGAGCATCAGAAATTGGATGTTTTAGCAAAATAAATCACCCGTGAGCCGAGCTGAGCTGCAGCCTGGCCCAGGCCGTGGTGAGTGTCCCATGAAGGTCACCCCGTGGTGTCCCTCAGCAGAACAGCCCAGAGGCAGGAGCTGCACCTCGCTCGTGGCGGGAGCGGTTTCGGCAGCGCCTGGTGCCGAGAGCGGAAACCGCGTCACGTCCTGGGGCGGCTGTGGTGGCTCGGGTTGTGCAACGGTGGCACGGAGGGACGTGGGGACGTGCCAGGCCCTGACATCATCGTCTCTCAATAAACACTGGTTTCCCCAGATGGGCTCGTCCTGCGTCTGTGGTGGGGGGGACTCGGGGGTGACCCCTCCAACGTCGTCCAGGCTCCTGGGTCCCTCAGCTGTGTCACCAGTTGGTGTCCCCATCCCTCACCCTGTGTGGCCCTTCTGGGACTGGGTTGGCTGAGGCCGGGCATGTGGTGCACTCATGACATGGATGGACGTGTCCAGTTCTTCCTCTTGTCCCCGACCAACACCTCCTGCCCTCCCCTCGGGGACCTTCAGGTGGGGACATTGCTGATGGGTCCGTGGGATGCTCACATCCTGGGAATAGTTCTCAACCTCCCGCTGTTGTCCCCATCATCCACGAGTGTCCCCATCCTGAGAATGCTGTTCTCATTGTTCCACCACTGTCCCCATTGTCCCACCAGTGTCCCCATCTTCTCACTGGAATCTTCGTGTCCCACCAGTGTCCCCATTCTCCCACCAGTGTCCCCGTCCTTCCACCACCATCCCCATCCTCCTGTGGGTATCCCCATGTCCCACCTGTGTCCTCATGTCCCACTGCTGAGCAAGGACACCCAGTGCTGGGTGAGCAAGGGGTGCTACAGCCCAGGGGTGTTTTTGGGGTGACCCCCAGCGCTGACACCCTTCACCCACAGAATTCCATGAACCTGCCCCCGGACAAGATGAAGCTGCTCAACCAGTACGACAACGAGAAGAAGTGGGAGCTGATCTGTGATCAGGTGAGGTCCAAGCTCACAGCGTCCCCAGTGCTGTCCCTGTCCCCAGGTGCCACTCGTGGCATCAATCTGGCTGTACCAAGCACTGACATCCATCTCATTACCGACACAACACCTTATTAACCTCATTAAGCATTGATGCAGTTGGGGTGGGGACAGGGACACTGCGGCTGCTGTGGGGACAGTGGCATGTCCCCGTGCCACGGCAGGTGGCCCAGTTTCAGCCTCTCTCTGGGGCTCGCAGGAGCGTTTCCAGGTGAAAAACCCTCCGTCCGCCTACATCCAGAAGCTGAAGAGCTACTTGGACACGGGCGGTGTCAGCAGGAAGGTGAGGGGTCCCCGTTGCACCCCGGTCCCCTAGTCCCCGCCCCAGGCTGGGCACAGGGACGGTGACAATGGCTGTCCCCATCCCACAGTTCAAGAGGCGAGTGCAAGAGTCCACGCAGGTGCTCCGGGAGCTGGAGATTTCCCTGAGGACCAACTACATCGGGTAAGGGTGGGGGTGGCATTGTCACCCAGCCGCCGCCACTGTCTCCGGGCTGGGCATGGGCATGCTGCTGGCTCTGGCTGGAGGGTGACAGCGGGATGTGGAGGCTGTGGCCTCATCCTGCCCCCCTGGGGGGGCTCTGATGGGAGGCTGAGGGTGCCGAGGCAGCGGTGGGTGCTGTGGTGTCTGAACCCCATTTTGGCTCTCTGGTACCCCCTGGGTGCCAGGAGGGACCCTGCCCCCACCCTGGGTGTCCTGACCCCTTGTGGGGTGCTGGGTGCCCATGGTCCCCAGGGCCAGGCTGTCCTGTCGTGGCAGTGGTGGCAGTGGTGGCAGTGGTGACAGGAGAGCCCTTGGGCTGTGTCCCCCATATAGCAGGGTCACCATGGCACTCACCTGGCCTCAGAGAAATGCCAGCTCATGGTGCCACCTCATGTTCCTTGCGTGTTTCACCCTTGCTGGGGAGCTCTGACCGAGGGGTGGCTCTGCTGCCGGTCTGGGGACAGGGAGAGAGAGGATGTGGGGGTTGGCAGAGCCCACTAACCCTCTGCACTCTCCAGCTGGGTCCAGGAGTTCCTCAACGAGGAGAACAAGGGGCTGGATGTGCTGCTGGAGTACCTCGCCTTTGCCCAGTGCTCTGTCGCGTACGTCCCCACCGGGTGTCCTGTTCCCGAGGCTGGGATCGGCCTCTCCTGGGGCTCAGTGGGGCTGGGGGGTCCCTGGGGGTGCCCTCCAGGTGTCATCAGGGCAATGCTCCATGGCTGGGGCTGAGCAGAACATCCCCAACATCCCTGAGGGGCATCTGCCCGTATTGGGGTGCCACATCTCACCCGTCCCGGTGTTCCCACGGCCCACCAGGTATGACATGGAGAGCGCAGAGAACAGCAGCCCCAGCTCTGACAAGGGCAAGGAGCGGTCGCTGGAGGACCTGAACAAAAGCACCTCCTCGTCCCCCACCCAGGGCTCCTCCAAAACGCGGCCCCTCACTGTAAGGTAATGTGTGGTCCCGTCCCCAACTGTTCCCCTGTCCCTGTGCCGTGTCCCCTGCTCTCGCCTCGCTGCACCCCCGGCCGCGCCGCGCTTGGAGAGGGGCTTGACAGGGAGACGCAGGCCCAGTCCTAAAAATGGGTGCCCATTTCTGGTTTGAGGGTGGGGACAAAGCCACATCCCCCTGTGTGCCCCCAGGGGCTGGGCTGGATCCGTGCCCCCACCCTGGCACTGAGACCGTCCTGGGGTGCTCTGGTTAAACCCCGGGAACACACAAAAATTGGGGGTGTTGGAGATTTTGGGGGAGCAAACCGCAGCCCCCTGGTTTACACCCGGGGCGGAGGGACGGGCCTGTGTCCCCCGAAGCCGGTCCTGGTGGCTGGTGGCTCTCGCTTGGTGCCGCTCGCCCGCAGCCCCGTCTAACCCCGCTCTTCTCTTGCACGCTGCCGGGGACGCGCTGACGGTAGGTGACGGGGCACCGGCGGGACGGGGACACCCCACGGGACCCCGCTGCTGGTCACCGGTATTGGGGACAGGGCCTGCGGGGCATCCCCGGTGGGCGGGGGGGGTCCCGGGGACACCCCACCGCGGTCACCCCAGGCGCTGTAACGCGGCACCCCGGGGACCGCGGGGGTCCCTCGCCGCCTGCCAGCAGCTGTGGAGGAGCCGGGGTGTCCCTCCCAGCCCCAGGGACAGGTCAGGAGGGACGCGGCACCCGCAGGGGGTCCCATCCCTTGTCCCCGAGCCCGGGTGTCCCCGGGGCGGCGCGGGAGCCCCGTTTCTCCCTCCTGTCCTGCAGGCTCTAACGCGCCTCCAGCTGCTGCCTCTCGAACCAGCACATCCACCCCCTCCTCCGCCACGTCCACCCCAGCGTCCCCTGCGGTGCCCCGGGCAGCGATGGGGACAGTGCCCCCAGGTCACCCGGCAGCTCCTGCCCGCCCCGGTGAGCCTCCGAGACCACCCGTGTGCACGAGGGGGCCCCAAAACCCGTCCCACCCCACAGCACCCCCCCAGCCCGAGGGCTTCTAGATGGGCACGGACACGGGGGTTTCCCCCGCCGGGTGCAGCCGCCCGGGTGCCCCGGTGTCCCCCCGCCCCCGCTGCCACCCCCGTGCGCTGTCCCCTCCCCGCTTTGCGCTGCGCCCGCGGCTGCCCCGGGCCCCGCTCAGCCGCGCTCTCCCCGCTCAGGCTGAACCCCTCGCACAGCAGGAAGACGCTGCGCAACTCGCGGCTCGTCAGCCAGAAGGACGATGTCCATGTGTGCATCATGTGCCTCCGCGCCATCATGAACTACCAGGTGCGAGTGGGCGGCATCCGCGGGGATCCGCCCGGGGCTCCCTCGGGATCCCCCGTGCCTGCGGTGGCAGCTTCGGGGTGGAACCGGGTCTGCATCCCCTGGCTCTGGGATGTCGTCACTCAACCTCCTGTCTGGTGGGGACGTGGTGTGGAGGTGTCCCAAGGACCTGGAGTGTCTCCAGGGGGACACACGATCCCATTAATGCTCCTTTCTGCTCCCCAAGTCTGGCTTCAGCCTGGTGATGAACCACCCAGCCTGTGTCAACGAGATCACCCTGAGCCTCAACAACAAGAGCGCCAGGTAGGAGCTGCCCTGTCCCCTGCTGTCCCTTGTCCGCCCGTCCCCTCGCCCACCCCACAGCCGCAACCCCCTCACACCGCGTGTCTCTGCAGGACCAAGGCTCTGGTGCTGGAGCTGCTGGCCGCCGTCTGCCTGGTCCGAGGTGGCCACGACATCATCCTGGCTGCCTTCGACAACTTCAAGGAGGTGAGTCCCCAGCAGGGACACCCAGTCTGCATATGAACATCTGTGCTCTGGCTGGGTTTTGTGCCTCGGTTTCCCTGTGTGTGGCAGAGCCCTGCGCCGCCCTCAAAATACCCATCTCTGGCTCGCTTAGGGATGTTCCAGTCACTGGGTGGGCTTGATGTCCCCATGCCAGCCTGTGTCCCCAGGGCCACGTCCCAGCTGGGCTGGGCGCCTGGCAGCACCAGTCAGGGTTGGGATGGTGTCACCAATGGGTACCTCCTGTCCTGCCACCCTCCTGGGTGTCCCCTGGCCATGTCCTCCCTGGCCTTCAGCCTCCACTCTCCCCCAGGTCTGCGGGGAGAAGAACCGCTTCGAGAAGCTGATGGAGTATTTCCGAAACGAGGACACCAACATTGACTTCATGGTGAGTGGCTGCTGGGGCTCGTGCTCTGCTGTCCCCAGGGCATCGTGTCACCAAGGCTGCTGCACTGTCCCCAGGCCATTATGCCTCAAGAGCCCCTAAGCCACCGCACTGTCCCCATGGCATCATGCCCCAAGGGATGTTGAGCCACCAAACTCTCCCCAGGTCACCATGTCCTCAAGGGCTGCTGAGCCACCGTGCTGGCCTGGGGTTGGCATGTCCCAAGGGCTGCCACGTCCAAGGGCCGCCAGGCTGTTCTGCTGTCCCCGAGGGCTTCTAAGCCACTACACTGTGCCCATGACATCATGTCCCCAAGGGCTCCTAAGCCACCAAACTGTCCCCAGGCCACCATGTCCCCAGGACTGTGTAAACCACCATGCACTCCCCGGGGACACCATGGCTCCGAGGGCCACCAACCCCGCATGCAGCCCCCGGGGCAGTGTCCCTGAGGGCCACCCTGCCCCTGTGCCGTGCCTGTGGCCGCGCTGAGCCGTGTCCCCGCAGGTGGCCTGCATGCAGTTCATCAACATCGTGGTGCACTCGGTGGAGAACATGAACTTCCGCGTGTTCCTGCAGTACGAGTTCACCCACCTGGGGCTGGACCAGTACCTGGAGGTGGGTGATCCCGGGGGGGGGTGCCGGGGATGCCGCCAGCGCTGACAGTGACACCGGCTGTCCCTTGGCAGACTCTGCGCCTCACCGAGAGCGACAAGCTGCAGGTGCAGATCCAAGCCTACCTGGACAACGTCTTCGACGTGGGGGCCATGCTGGAGGACTCGGAGACCAAGACGGCGGTGCTGGAGCACATGGAGGAGCTGCAGGAGCACGTCAGCCAGGTGGGCCGTGGGCGCGTGGGCAGAGCTGCTGACGCAAGCCCCGAGGGAGGGATGAGGACGGGGCTGAGCGGCGGCGCCTCGTCCCCCACAGTTGACGGAGAAGCTGCAGGATGCGGAGAACGACTCCATGGCCAAGATAGCGGAGCTGGAGATGCAGCTGAGCCAGGCGCGGCGGGAGCTGGAGGCGCTGCGGGTGAGCCGGGGGTGCCGCGGTGCTGAGGGAAGGCTGGGGCTGAGGGACCGGGCTCCGAGGCGTGCAGTGGGACACCGGTGACCCGCCGGGGGTTGTCACCTCTCCAGGAGCAGCTGAGCCCGCCGCGGCCGCCCAGCCCGCCGTCCCCGCAGCCCCAGGAGTGCTACCGGCTGGCGCTGGAGCGGCGGCTGGCGGAGCTCGAGGAGAAGGGGCTGGTGCAGATCCTGCGTGGGCCCGACGGAGACGTCGCCATCGAAATTGTCCCCGTTGTCATAGAAACCCCCGCAGCCCCCGTGGTTTCTGGAGAGGCCACTGCCACCACCGACACCACCCCCACCTGCACAGGTACCGTGGGTGCAAGGGGATGTCCCCGTCCCGGCGGGGACACCTGGCACAAAGGAGGGGTGGCAGCGAGTCTCTGGGCACAGAAACCGAGGCGGGGGTGTCGGGATGCGCCCAGGGACTCAGGATAATGCGGTGGCAGAGGGAGCGTGGCGGTGGCACCGTGCCCTGCTGTGTCACCGTCTCACCCACCTCTTCTTTCCCTTGCAGATG
>VZTD01003684.1:487113-552556 GCA_013397725.1 Rhagologus leucostigma
TGGGGAGCCCCCAGCTGGGCCGGGTGCCCCCCCCACTGCCAGCGGTTCAGGTGAGTGTGGCCCAGAGAGGGTCGGGATGTTCCCTGGGAGGGGTCTGGGGGCGCCCTGGTGGGGGTTTGGGACCCCCCACCCTGTGACGTGCCCCCCCCTCCCCGTGACCCTGCAGTGAAGGTGAAGAAGCCGATCCAGACCAAGTTCCGCATGCCCGTCTTCAACTGGGTGGCCCTGAAGCCGAGCCAGATCGACGGCACCGTCTTCACCGAGCTCAACGACGAGAAGGTGCTGCAGGTGAGCCCACGGGGGCCGGGCACAGGGCGCCTGGGTGGGTCAGTGCCCCAGGCCGTGCTGAGGTTGCCTCGTGCCCACCCTGCGCGCACCCGCGGTGTCACAGGGCTGCGGGAGGAGCCGGACGTCAGGAAAACTCCTTAGCACCATGGAGAGGGACAGCACGGGATCAGGCGTGCTTCTCCTCTCACCCTGTCCTTGTCCCTTTGCTCCGTCCTCATCCTCACATCCTGTCCTTTTCTTCCTCATCTCCATCCTCTGGTGCCCTCACCCCCTCCTTACCCCTCCCTGTCCCCTTGCCTGTCCCTGTACTTGTCCCCTTGTTCCATCCTCATCCGCCTGCTTCACCTCGATCCTCACTCCTCTCACCCTTATCCCATTCCTCTGGCCCCGTCCTCACCCCAGACGTCCCGTGCCACCTCCCCGCCGTGCCCACAGCCCTGTGTCCCCGCAGGAGCTGGACATGAGTGACTTTGAGGAGCAGTTCAAGACCAAGGCGCAGGGCCCCGCCCTGGACATCAGTGCCCTCAAGGCCAAGGCCACGCAGAAGGCCCCCAGCAAGGTGACCCTCATGGAGTCCAACCGGGCCAAGAACTTGGCCATCACCCTGCGCAAGGGCGGCCGCAGCGTCCAGGACATCTGCACGGCCATCGAGACGTGAGTGTTCCCCCCTGGGGTGGGGCAAGGTCGGGATAAGGTCGCGCACAGCCCAGCTGGACCGAGGGGTTGGGATGGGGGAGGGCGTGATGGGATGCAGGGATCAGTGTGGGGATGCAGGGACAAGATACAGAGAGATGGAGGGATGGAGGGATCAGATGTGGGGCTGGAGAGATGCCGGAATGAGATATGAGCCACAGGGCTGTGGGGGCCAGACACAGAGAGACAGAGGGCCGCAGGAGCAGATAAGGAGAGAGAGAGGGATGTAGGAACCTGATAAGAGATGAAGAGATGTGGGGACCAAAGATAGAGAGATGGAGGGATCCATATGGAGAGAGAGAGGTGCAGGGTCCAGATTTTGAAAGATGCAGCGATGCAGGAGCCAGCTGTGGGGGTGGAGGGATGATGGAAACAGCCGGGGGTGACAGGGGGGCTTCGGGACCTGCGGCACGGCCTGACAGTGCCAGGGGTGTCCTCCCCCTGCAGGTACGACCAGCAAGCCCTGAGCCTCGACTTCCTGGAGCTGCTGCTGCGCTTCCTGCCCACCGAGTACGAGCGGACCCTGATCGGGAAGTTCGAGCGGGACCAGCAGCCACCAGAGGAGCTCTCGGACGAGGACCAGTTCATGATCCGCTTCAGCAAGATCCCGCGCCTGGCCGAGCGCATGAACGTCATGATCTTCCTGGGCAGCTTCGGCGACACGGCCCAGCTGCTCATGCCGGTGTGTGCCGGGGAGGGCGGGGCGGGGGCTGCGCGGGGGCGGCTCCTGCGGCGACACTCACACCCTTCCCTCCCTCCCGCAGCAACTCAACGCCATCATCGCCGCCTCCATGTCCCTCAAGTCCTCCAGCAAACTGCGCCACATCCTCGAGGTGAGGGCTTTGGGGTGAGGTGGCCCCGGTGGGTGCACACGCAGTGCTGGCAGGGTGTCTGTAGGCGCTGTGCCCTCCTGGCCCTGTGTCCCCAAGCCGTGGTGTCCCTGCAGATTGTCCTGGCCTTCGGGAACTACATGAACAGCAGCAAGCGTGGAGCTGCCTACGGCTTCCGGCTGCAGAGCCTCGATGCGGTAGGGTCGGCGTGGGGTGCCCGGTGTGGGGGTGATCGGGGACACTGCCACTGCCAGGGACCAGCCCTGGGGACAGAAGGACACAAGGACCAGCTGCAGGGATGGAGGGATGCAGGAACCTGCTGTGGGGATAGACGGATACAAGGACCAGCGGTGGGGATGGAGGAACGTGAGGTTGAGCTGTGGGGATGGAGGGATGAAAAGACTGACTCTAGGGCTGGAGAGGCGAGGGGAGAAGGCAAAGGGATGGAGATACCCAGGAATGGGGTTGGAAGGATGGAGACCTGATGTGGAGAGGTTAAAGGATTCAAGGACCTTGATGGAGGAAGGATGGGATGAAGGAAGATGGGAAGGAGCTGCGGGGACAGAGCAATGCAGACCCAGCCATGGAGATGGAGAAAGATGGGAATCAGTCATGGGGATGGAGGGATGCAGACCTGGCTGGGGGATGGAGGGATGCAGATCCAGCTGTGGGAATGGAGGGATGGAGGGATGCAGACCCAGCCACCAGAGGCAGCCCTGGGCAGGGTGAGGGGGTGGTGGCTGCAGGTCAGGGCTGACTCTGTCCTGCCCCAGCTCCTGGAGATGAAGTCGACAGACCGCAAGCAGACGCTGCTGCATTACCTGGTGCGGGTGATCATGGAGAAGTACCCGGAGCTCACCGGCTTCCACACCGAGCTGCACTTCCTCGACAAGGCAGGCACAGGTAGTGCCCACGGGCCCCGGGCTGGGGGTCGAGGCAGCCCCTGGCACTGCGAGCCTGCCCCGACCCTGCACTGCTCCCCTCCCGCAGTGTCCCTGGACGGCGTCCTGCAGGATGTGAGGAGCCTGCAGCAGGGCATGGAGCTGACCCGTAGGGAGTTCATGAGACAGGACGACAGCCCCGTGCTCAAGGACTTCCTCAAGGTCAACTCGGAGGTGATGGAGAAGCTGCAGGCTGACAGCAAAACCGCCAAGGTGGGTGCTGGGGTGGGACAGGGTCGTGGGGGCAGTCCCCTGCATGGGGACACCCTGGGGCGCCCTCTGCTCACACCTCTGCCCCATGGGAGAGGCTCCTGCTTGGGATGTGGCTCCAGCAGGACAGCCAGGAGGGATACGGGGCGGGATGGGGAGGTGGAGGAGGCTGGAAGGAGGCGGCGGGCGCTGGGTGCTGCTGCCCAGCCTCAACCCCCAGATCGGGTGTCTCTGCCCACAGGAAGCGTATGAGTCAGCTGTGGAGTATTTCGGGGAGAACCCCAAGACCAGTCCTCCCACCACCTTCTTCCCCATGTTCATGCGCTTCATCAGAGCCTACAAGGTAGGAGGGGGCACAGGGTTCTCTGTTTCCGAGGGCTGGGAGGAGATTTGGGGCATCTGACCCCACTTGGGAGCAACCAGCGAAAGTCACAGGCAAGGCTGGGGCTGATGGGGCCGGGAGACCCTGGGGCTCTGGAATGCCTTTGGGATGGTCAGAGATGTTGGAACTGGGTTGGGGTGAGCTGGGGGCTGTGAGGGGAGGAAGGAGGGAGGCTGCAGTCCTGGACTCCCCTGGCTCAGCACACCCTTCCTGCTCCTCTCCCAAGAAAGCAGAGCAGGACATCGAGCTGTGGAAGAAACAAGAGGCCGCGGCCAAAGAGGCAGAATCCGGCTCCCCTGGCAGTGAGCAGCAGCCCGAGGTGAAGGTGCCCCCATATCTGTGTCCTGGTGGGGTCCCAGCCCCAGCCCTGAGCGGGCTGACTGGTGGGGAAGGGCTAAACGGGTCCTGGGGAGGGAGAGCTGGGTGAAAGGTGAAGGTGAGGGTACCCCATCTCGTCTGGGGTGTGATCACGCCACTCAACCGCCCTGTCCCCTCCCCAGCTGCCTGTCCAGAAGGCCCGGAGGCAGCAGATGGACATGATTGCTGAGCTGAAGAGGAAACAGATGGTGAAGGAGCCGCTCATCTACGAAGGCAAAGATGGGGCCATCGAGGATATAATTTCAGGTGAGAGATGATTTCAGGTGAGCAGCCAGGTGTCCCCACATCACAGACCCAGCGCTGGGGGTTGCAGGGCTGTCACAGGAGCTGGAGGGTCACCAAGCCCCATCACAGGGACCAAACCTATCTGCAGCACCTTCCCATCCCACATGGCAAAGCTTCCGAGCGCTCCCTGCCCTGTCTCATATCTCTTCCTCCTCTTCTGCTTCTTCCTCCTCTCTCCTCCTGCTCCTCCTCGTTGTCTCTGGATCGCTCTGCTCAGCCCTCAAAACTGTCCCTTTCACGGCCCGGACGGGCAAACGCTCGTCCCGGCTCTTCTGCGACGTGAGCTTCAACGAGGAGAGCCCTCTGTAGGTAACGTGGGGCCGCAGGGCCGGCGCAGGGGGGCGGGGGCTGCCGGGCTTCCCCCCCTCCCCGCCCGGGTTTCTCCAGGTGTGTGGCCGGATTTGCCCCACGCTGAACCCCAACCCCGGGGGCACCCGAGATCAGCCCCCGCTGCGGTGCTGGGCTCCGAGAGCCGAGGGTCGCGGTCCCGCGGGCTGATTGTTCGTAGCTGCTGCTCCTCCCGTCCTTGCGTGCGGCTCTTGGCTCCTCCTGAGTGTCCTCTTACCCAGAGGAGCGATCCCGGGCAGAGACAGGACAAGGGGGAAGGGTTTTAAACTAACGAAGGAGAGTTTTAGGTTGAAGGTTCGGGAAAAATTCACTCCTGTGAGGGTGAACCCTGGCACAGGGTGCCCAGAGCAGCTGTGGCTGCCCCTGGATCCCTGGCAGTGTCCCAGGCCAGGCTGGACAGGGCTTGGAGCGGTCTGGGACAGTGGAAGGTGTCCCTGCCCATGGCAGGGGTGGCACTGGGTGGGCTTTGAGGTCCCTCCAACCCGAACCATTCCATGTTTCTGCGATGGGTGATCCCAGCCATCCCGGGTGGGCAGTGAAGCTCATGCAGCCCCTGCGCTTCCCCCGCTGCAGATCTGCGGAACAACCCGTACCGGCGGGGGGACAAGGCCCGCGGCAGCGCCAAGAAACGCGCGGCGGGGCAGAGCCTGCAGGCGACGCCGGACATCGCGCTGTGACCGGCGCCGTCCCTGCAGCTCCGGGACCGGGGCAGGACCATCCTCCCGACGCAGATGGGACCGCAGGATGTCAGTCCCTCAGCCCGGGGCTCGGCGGGGTGGAGGGACGGTGCCCGCTCCGAGCTGCTCCAGCCGCTTGACGTGCCGGCTCCACCCTGCCTGCCTGGGGTCTGGCACGGGCACTCCCGGCGCTTGCTTGGCGATGTCCCTGAGCTCCTCTCCCCAGGCTGGCAGGGCTGGGGGGCCCTCCTGGCTACGGACGGGGAGGGGGAAGCACAGAAAGGGCCCCAACTTGTCCTGGAAGGAAAAGAGGGGCTGTCCCATCCCTGCCCCGGCGCTGCTGCCTCGCACGCCAGCCGCGGGGCCAGCCCTGCGCACCGGCGTGTCCCACTCCTCAGCTTGCTGGTGCCTTCGATTGCGGCTGCGGGAGGGGAGGGGGTGTCAGCGGGGACGCGGCGGTCCCCGCACATCTCCCCCGCCCCCCCCGGCCCCGCAGAACCCCTCGAGACCCGCGTTCTCCTGCGCTGCAGAGCCAGCGAGGAGCTGCTGCAAAGCTCCCACCCCGGGCACCTCCCGGCCCCAGGGGCTGGCGGCGGTGCTATTTTACACGATTTTATGTCTTCCTTCAAATTTCTCTGTGCTGCGGCAGCGGGGATGGGAACACCCCCACGCGGGGTGTCCCCAAGGCTGTGGCGAGCAGCGCTGGGCTGTTCCTCGCCGCAGAGGAGGCTCCGCAGCTGCGACAATCAGCAGCAGGGACAAGTCCCCTGCGAGGTGGTGGCACCTCCGCCCACCTGCATCCCCAGCATCCACCTGCACTGTCGGGGCTGGAGCCTCTGGGATAAACCAGGACTGTCAGCCCTGGGGGGGTCCCCGTTTGTGGGGTGGGACACGCAGGAGATGCCAGCAGCCTCCAGCCCCGCAGCAACCGCGATCCCAAAGGCTGCGGGGTCCCCGCTGCCTCCAGGCAGGAGAGACCCGAGAGCCGCACGAGCCTCCCGGTACCGCACTGGACCCGACTGTCGCTCCCTCCCCTGCCCCGCTGCTGCTGAGTAACCCCCGACCCCGCAGTGCCGCAATTAAACCTCTCGGTGCATTCCCTTCATTAAACGGCCCCCGCTTGTCTCCATGCGAGGACGAGCCTCCCTTCCCCTGTCCCTCCCCCTGTCCCTTCTCCCTCGTCCCAGCTTTAGCCAGGGCAGCCGCTGCTTCCTGCTGTATTTAAGCTGCTTCAGCGCCGGCTCCGTGTCCGAGGAGGGATGGGAAATGAATGTGTAACTTATAAATGCCTTTAAGCCAGAAATGTAAACCATTAACTGCTCATTTGTATACATTATTTTTATATACTGAAGGCCTGTTTGATCTAAAGCAGAACTGGTAATAAAATGTCTCAGAGGATAAAGGACTTGTCTGGGAGAAAGGTTTGCACGGGGGGCGATGCTGTCATGGAGGGAGGGAGGAAGAAAACGAAGGAAAGATGGAGTGAGGGAAGGATGGAGGGAGGAAGAGAGGGAAGGAGGAAAGAAGGGAGGAAGCGGGGGAAGATGAAGAGAGGGATGGAAAGTCGGAGGGAGTGGCTGTGGCTGCCCCTGGATCCCTGGAAGTGTCCAAGGCCAGGTTGGATGGGGCTTGGAGCAGCCTGGGACAGCGGGAAGTGAGAGGGTGGAACGAGATGATCTTTAGGGTCCCTTCCAACCCAAACCAGTCTGGAATTCTAGCAACAAACCACCCACCATCTTTTTGAGGACAACGGATCTGAGGTCTGTTCACAGCACAGACGTGTGGGTGCATGACAGCACAAAAAATGTGTTTCAGGATAAGTGTCCTCACTCACCAGCCCGGCCACAGCCCCCCAGCCCGCTGGGCTCGTTTACAGGAAGGGTTCAGCTCCGTGCAGACAAACAGCTCCTGCAGCAGAGGGGCTGCAGCACTGGGAGGTGTGGGGGGATCCCCAGAGCCCTGCCTGCCTCACCCCTGCACCTCCCAAGGCAAGACTGAGCAGCTCCCAGTGCAGCAAATCCCCTACAGCGGGATAGAGGAAGGAAAAGGGACTGTCTGCTTGAAGGAGAGAGATGCCAGGATACTCAGCAAAGCCTGGGCTTAGATCCATCAAAGTTAGTGCTGCCTCTTCAGCCCCAGAAATCACAGAATTCTGGAATATCCTGGGCTGGAAGGGATCCCCAAGAATCACCCAGTCCAAACCCCAGCCCGGCAGAGACACCCCAACAATCCCACCCTGGGCATCCCTGGCAGCGCTGTCTAAATGCTCCTGGAGCTCTGGCAGCCTCGGGGCCGGGCCCATTCCCTGGGGAGCCTGGGCAGTGCCCCAGCACCCTCCCTGACTTCTCCTGCATCCCCCCAACCCAAGGGTAATTAATATATAGCAGAGTTTAATCAGACCAGGCTCCTCTTCCTGGAAAATGTCTCATTCAGCATCACCATCTTGTTCTCTGGGACAACACATCAAACCACCAGCAACTACAACAAAAATCTTTTTTTTTTTTAGCTTTATTTTTTTCCCTGTGAAAACGCAGGTCAAAAACATTAACTTCAAGAAATCACAGTTTTATAAAGTGTCATTCGTTCCATACAAGCTCCTCATTCCAGCACCTTCCCCCACTGCCCATCCCAAAGAGATCCTCAGCTCCATCTCACCTCACCAACAGTGATTTTTCCAGACTTCCGGAAGGAGCTGCACGACAAGAGCCATCTGTGTTTATCACTCCTACGTGTCCTCCCCACCCTGAGCTGGGGTTCTGTCCTAAACACTCGTTATGAAACCTGACAGCTCCAGCCAAATTTGAACGAGGATAATGCAAATCTTCCTCGACTTTCTGCTGTCAGTATTGCCTTCATCTGGAAGCCGGATTGTTTGTGCCTGTCACAGCAAAGTGACAAGCCAAAGGAAGAGGAAACTGTCCTGGCAGCAGGAGAGAGGCAGGGAGAGCTCAGGCTGGCTGGCAGCACAGCCTGGAGACCGTCCCAGAGGAGAACCCCAGCTCAGGGACTGGGAAGGCACCAGCGGTTTGTGGGGCTGCCGAGGCGTCTGTCCCCAGGCAGGGACTGTGACACCACATCCCACCCCCAGAGCAGCGACACGGCCAAGGGTTGTGGGCTGGGAACCTGCAGCCTCACGTGGGCACTTGTGGTGGCAGCAAAGACTGAAGGCTTTGGACAAAACAAAGAGGGTGGATCCCGGCTAATGCTGCTGTGAGGGTACCAGAGAACACGGACATCTCCATGGACTCAGGGAGCACAGACATCTCCATGGGCCCTGAGAGGACATCCTGGGCCCGGGAGGGTTCCCTGCCCTCGTGCAGGTGGCCTGAGTTCAGGTTAATGCTGCAGATGCAGAGCCCAGGAGTCCTGCAGACAGTCCTGCTGCTCCCTCCCTGCTGCTCCAGGGCTCAATCCCAATGCCAAGGCATGGAACTGGATACCAGGACATTGGAGCATCCCCCAGGCGACAGAGGCACAAGGTGCAGCCTTTGGGATGGAACCCACGGTGCTTTGGGATTGACACATCACCCCAGACTCACAGAAACAACCAACAGTTTTCCTCCTGCCCCCTCAGAGGAAGCTCAGGAAGGGAGCCAGGCATGCACTGAACTGTGCTTGGGAGCTCCTGGGAGCTCTGGAAGAGGCACTTGGATCCCCCCAGCTCCAGAGCTTAAACTCTTAGTAGTTTATGGCATCTGAAAAAAGAAATTGAGCCAACCTACCCCCTTCCCCACTCTCTCCTGGAAGACATGTGCATAATGTGTTCATTATTTACTAAAAAGACTCTGAATGTGGCATTGCAGACACAATTAGGTGCCTATTTTGGAGAATGTATTAAGTGCTTTAGAACAAAAAGTGCTATAAAAACTATACCCAGAGTGGTGACAGGTTTCATTTTTCTTCGTGATTTCCACTTTTTTATTACCTCACAACTTGAGTTTTCTGATCAGGAATGTCACCGTCTGGTGGAGCAAAACCAGCCCCTGTTCTGGGAGGCCAAAGGGAAAGAGCATCCATTGTTTAAGGAGTGCTGCTCCTCAAAAAGGGAGTTCAGCTTTTCCCAGCTCTTTTCTAAGTGAACTTCCCTTGGGAAGACTGCCAGCATTCCTGCCCCGTTGTGTCTCCCAGCCCAGCACAGATCTGGCAGAGCCCACCTTGGCTTTTGGGAGCTGTTTCTCTGCCCAGGCTGGATGCAGAGCCCCTGCTCCGAGGCAGCCACAGAGCTCTGGGAGAGCCACAGCCACAGGGAGGGACTGATTTCCAGGTGTGCTAGGCCTTGGAGCAGCCCTGAACAAGCACACCCAGAGCTCACAGCTCCCTCGGGATCTGTTCTGTGATGGAGAAGGGCGAACGACACCCGCCCACCTGAACTTGACCTGTGAGGCTTCAGTATGTTCCAAACATTCACAAATCAGTAAAAAAACAGTCCAAAGCTTTAGGCATTCCAGGCCCAGCTGCCCATCCCACTCAGTGAACCCAGTTTGAAGTGAGAGGAGTGGGAAGCCTCGTGAGGCCAGGCTGAGCTCACAGAACTGGGGCACTGGGCTGGACTGGGAGCTGGGAGGGAGATTTTTATAAACTCTGCAATAAAATTCAGCCCTGTCACAGCTGACAGAGCTGATGTCCCTTCCCCCTCCAAGGATGGGACAGTGCACCTGAAGTCCCACATCAGAGGTGGGAACAGGATGGAGGAACGACCTCTCCACCCCCCCACCAAGGAATTCCACACTCTCCTCCTGCCCGGCCTGCCAGGGACACCAGAGAGAGCACCAGCTCCTCTGAGACCTGCAGGTGGGAGCTGCAAGCAAAGCTCTTTCTGGCAACAAAGTTCTTTTCTGATTCAAGAAGGAAGCGACTGCGGGAAGGGTGGGAGGTGAAACCAAGAACCAGCCAGTGACTGCTGTCGATTTTCCCCATGCAAAAGGCTTGAGGTGGAGATGATGCTCCCCAGAGCCTACAGAAATGTTTTTTCCTCCAGCTGGAAGGAAGTCAGCCAGCTCTCCTCAGCACAACCAACCCCAGCTGCACTGAGGGCACCCAACCTCCTCCTCTGGGCAAGCCCAGCAACGACCGACCTCGCCTCGGAGCAAGAGCAAGAGTTCTCGCCCAGTCCCCCTTCTCTCCTGAAAAGCACAACCTCCTTCCTTTGAAAAGCAAGGAATTTCCACCTACCATTCTCAAGCTCTAACACACCCAAAACAAGTAATTCCCACTGTCCTGGGGAATGTCTAAGCTCAGGACATGTCTTGGAAGTGGCTCAGAACAGCCAACAGAAGTGAGGCCCGAGGGCAGTGAGCTGTGATCCTGCTGCAGCACAAACAGCAGCCACTGCACTTGGTGCTCCACGGCAGGGGAGGTCAGAAGCTTTTGCAATTCCTTCTTTGCACAAGGTGCAAACCTCCAAAGCAGGCAGGGCTTCAGGGCCTGTTCTCCAGCTGGCCGTGCTTGACGCGCCAGGCCCAGCTGACGCTGCAGTCGGGGGCCAGGGTGCACTGCAGCTCGATGCCGGAGTCGGGCACCTCCATGTCGTAGTGCACGGGCTGCCCCTCCTTGGTCACCAGGCTGAAGGCAGGCACGGGGATCTGTGGAGCAGAACACACAGAGCTGAGTGGCACTGCGAGTCTCCTCCAGCACATCGCGCCCCTCCGTCGCAGCCAGCTTCCCAACACAAGAACAGCTCCCAGGGAGGGGCTCGTGCTTGGCGGGAACGTCCTGAACTCCTCTCATAAGGAAATACCTCGGAGTTGGACTGGGCAGTGCCCACCCTGCTGCCAAAGTGCCTCTCCGAGCTCTGGGCCGTGGCTGGGGGGTCCTGAGCTGCCCACGTCTGGGCACGTGAGCTCCTCTCCAGGTATTTTGCTTCGTGATCTCCACAAGAACAAAGTCCAGAGAGAACCAGCACCACTGGAACACTTTCTGGCCTGGTGCAACATCTTTTAGAGACGATCCCATTTTACACTCAGATGAGTCACAGTCCCACAGACACTCCCGAGTTCCTTTCAGGAACAGCCAAAGCAGCCCACAGTGAGGTTCACAGGAGTGTGCCAACACCTCCAACAGAACAAGCTGGAAGCACCCCAGCCAAACACAGCTCCTTTCCCTGAGCTGATGCTACTGTTCATGATGAAAAAGCCATATAGTGATTCTTCAGGGAGAGGGGGAAGAGTTTATAATTGAGGAGAAGGATTTTTTAAGCTTATCTAAGATACAGATCCCTGTGGTCACTCTGACAATTGGCACTGGCTTACAATTCAGGTTTGATACTAGGTTTAGGCTGGATATTAGGGAAGATTTCTTCACTGCAAGAGTGGACAAGCACTGGAACAGGCTGCCCAGGGCAGTGGTGCAATCACCACCCCTGAAAAGGTTCAAAAAATGAGTAGATGTGGCACTTGGAAATATGGTTTAGTGGGCACGGTGGGATTTGGTCAAAGGTTGGACTTTGTATCTTGGAGGTCTTTTCCAACCTTAATGATTCTGTGGTTCAGAAAACACCCTCTGGTACCACACTCACAACAGCAGCACTGATGTTCTGCTTCTAAAGGTGTCCTAAGGATCCCTGAATGACTCCTGGGTCTCCCTGGCATTCAGGGGTTATGAGGCTGCAGTAGGGAAGAAATTGTTCCTCAGATGATGCACTGAACTCTCACTCTGTGTCTCACCTGGCTGCTTATCCCCGTGGCAATGTCTCCCACCTTTGTTCTGTGGAAATCCCTGATGTGCAGATTTTCTCCACTTAGCAACTGGATCTGGATTTTCACTCCTGGAATGCACAAGAGATTCTTTAACTTCTGCTGAGCCACAAGCACCTTGCAGTCCACAGCAAAACTGACTGACAAGGCACACACACGGGGAAAAACTCCTTTTTGTCATTAAGGATTTAATTTATGTAGGTCTTCTGCTGAGCATGGAGCTTGCTGCAGACAGCAATGACTCACAGAGCAGAGCTGCATTTAGCAAGAAAGCAGCTGAAGTGATGGATTAATTTGCACAATATCCCAAAATTCTGGGTAGATGTTTGTGGTTATAAAACATTCCTTGCACATGGAAGCTGCATGAAGCAGGGCACACGGGCTCTGTGTGTTCAGGAACTTCCCTGGATTTTACTGTACAGACCCAGTGCCTTCCACCCATCTGTGACTGGGGCAGACTGGGTCTCCTCACAACCCATCTTTAATGGGGTCTGTGCTGGCACAGCAACTGAAGGATAAAAGGAGCTCAAAAACTCCATATCCAGCCCCTCTAGCTAGTGAGAAAATGATTCCTGGCCATTTATCCCAAGCGTGGAAATGCAGACCCACCGTTGAAGTAGCTGGGCGTGTCCGTGTGCCGGCTGCGGCTCAGCAGGTTGTTCCAGCTGCAGCTCTGCCCGTCTGCCTGGCTGTTCCAGGAATGGATCCCAGAGCTCATGGTGTCCCTCAAGCTGTGAGAAGCCTTCATGGAGTTCTGCAGAAGTAAGCACAAGTTTGTCTGAGGCTCCAAAAGAAAATGAGCTGGCAGGAGACGAGTATTAAAACAAGGTCAGGAGGAAAAAGGTGGAAACCCAGAGGGATTTAAGGCTGGGCCTTAATTAGTCAACATTTCTGTGCCATCTGGGAAAGGGAATGGATAGCAGTGCAACAGTGTGCAGACATTATCAGATATTCTCAATAGTTAAATCAATAATGAGCTGAAAAGCTGGGTGAGAAAAGAGGGGTTGTACCGATTGGCAGGAGAATTACGCATCAGCTAAAATATCTGTCACTTACTGACATTAGAAACACACAGGAAAAACAATTAACTGTACAAAACCAACTACAGACCCTGTGCTGCTGCACTGTTGGGAAGGGTCTGAAGCGTCCCAGTCAATCTGACAACACCAGCACAGTGGTCTTTACCAGCCAAAATTCAAGTTAAATGTATGGGGTAGGTATTAGTGGGGAAAACCAAGCAGAGTCAGATCCCACACTGCACACCGTGTGTGTCAACAGCTGAGCTGTGCAGAACTCCCTCAGTCCTCCTCAAAAAGCACTGGAAGACTGAGAAGAGAGACAAAAATAGGACACAAAGCTGCTCCCAATCAGAACTGACTCCTGCAGATGCCAGGCTGCACAAATTTGGGACTCAGTGTCTTTGAAAACTGTGACTGAAGGGCTTTTGTCCTTCCCTGGTCCAACAAGGCTTATTCAGTGTTCCTCACTGGTATTCCCTGCCTTAGGAACACCAGAGAGAGCAAACCAATTTAACTGAAACTGGCATTTCAATATCTAGGACTATGTATTCATTAGTATCGATGGATTAAAATAAGTCCATGGAGAACAGATTCATAGGCTGGGAATGAATATCCAAGATTTGGGTCTCTGTTTTCCTCTCCTATTCTCCTGGTCTTTCCCTAAACTTCCCACTGGTGGCCATGGCCAGGAAGACCCTGCACAGCTGCTTGGTGCAGGTCCTACTTCCATCACTGCCTCCCCAGCTCCCTTCTCCTGCACAGACAGGGTTGAGGCTGCTCAGATTTTCCATATCCACACACTTGAAGCTCCTGGGGAGGATACAGCACAGGAGAGCCTCTGGAGGAAAGGATCCGTGCTGGACAGTGAACTAAAGCACAGCTACAGCCCTCAACACCCCATTGGGCACGAGCAAAGCTTTCTTCCCACGGTGCTCCCCAGCAAACTGAGTGTCAAAAAGCAGCAGCAAAGGTGAGAAATTCCAGATTTCCACTGGTCACAGCTCCCAGTTTTCCAGAGGGGGTCAGCCAGCCACCCCCACCCATCCCCACTCACCTTCTCACTGGCATCTGACACAAAGGGGCTGTCGATGCTGAGGCACGAAAGCATTTGCTCTTGTTCTTCCAGAGAGTAAGGCTGGGAAAGGCTGTTCAGAAACAGTTCTGCAGCAAAAGGAAGAGAAGGGAGACATTTCCAATGTTGCCTTCCCATGCCTCCCTGCTCTAATCACAGCTCTGCAATTAATACCCAAAGCTTCTTCAGCAATATTTAATGAACATTTGTATTGGTGCCAGCAAAACCCAACACACAACTCTGTCATGCAGAGGCCACAGCCAGCACTGTGACACGGGGAAACTGAGCCAAGAGGAGATGGATTGTGCAACAATATGCAAAATAGCACTCAAAATTTCCCAGCTCTTGCCCATTATGTCTCCTGTGAGATGTCATTCTAGATCCATCCACATTATCAGGGAAAGGTCAAACTCACGTACTCAGCTCTCACCAGTATCTGAATGCTTGTACTCCCTTATCTGGATACAAGGACTTACAAATACTGCAAATATTCCTGATAATATCCAGATATCCCATATATAACCAGCTCTTACAATGCTGCTGAGACCCAAAGCCATTTGAGAAAGAAGCTGCCCACCAGCAACCCCTAAAATTCCTCATTCCTCAGTTTCCTGATACAGTTACAATTCAAACCACTTTCTTCCTAACTTGAAGCTTTCCATTCACTTAAAAAGACCAGAAAATATGGGAGGAAAAAAAAGTGAAATGTAGAGTTATACTGGGGCAATGGAACTGGACAAATCACTGATTTCCACACTGAATTTATGGCTGGTTTTCAAACTCTGGATTGCTGTTGGTAACCTTGGCTGGTTACCTTGCTGTTGATTCCTTGGCTGGTGGCTGTAGGTTTTCCAACGCCCAAAACAAAAGAGTTGCAGGCTGATTTTAACTGTACTGCTTTGCTTGATATGTGCCATCCCTTTATTTTTATCCTGGCTTACCTCAATTAAAAAAAAAAATTATGTTTGAACCTAAAACTCCAGATGAAGTTGGAATTCTGACACTGTTTACACAGTGCAAATAAGCCCAAGTGTGAAACAGGCTGTTTTCTAAGAGGTTCCTGCACCTCTCTCAGAAGGTTCCCTCCTGTTCAGGAGGAAGGAAGTTCTGTTCACTACCTTTGTGCCACATTTAATTGGTTAGGAACTATTCGTTTTGGTCGTTTAAAGGAAGGTTGAGCAATTTGTGTAACGAGAAAGGAGCTATGAGCAAAATGACATCCAAGCTGAAAACCCAAAAATAACTGTCAACAGGCCAAGAGAAAGCAGCTGTATTTTTATCCTGCTCTCAAGCAAACAAAAAGCTGAATTCCTCCCCCAGTCCAGCACTCACCAATTTCCAGCTGCTGGAGTTCTTGCTCCGAAATGGTTGTGGCTCTTTCCACGTGGCTGCAGCTCTTCAGGGGCAGAGGAGTCGAGGAGAGAGGTGGGGGATCACAGGTCTCAGGTAACTCCTTGCCCTCATTCCAGTGGGTTCCCTCAATCTCCTCTGTTTGCTCCAGAGATGGAGGTGGAGGGACTGGGCTGGCACAGGAAACTTTGACTGACAGTTTTGGGTCAGAACCAGTCTCAGAAACTGGGCTCACTGTGGGGGACAGTGACGTCTGTGCACTGTTTTCTTTGTTCAAAGATAAATGTCTGGGCTCTCTGTATTCACCTTTCCAGGGGCTTCTCACACCTCCCACTACAAAGAACAAAGGATACAAACATTATCAAATAAAGCAATAAAAGAGGTAAAAGTTTTCCTTTGCTGTAAGAGTTTTTGAAGTGTATTTCCTGTAAAATGCCCAACTTCTTCAAAAGATAAAACCAGATCACCTCCACAAATTCTTGCTGTATTACAGAACCGCTCAGCAGGATTAAGTTGAAATAAATGAGTGATGCTGTCAGGGGCAAGACTGACCCAAAAGTATGAGTTACAGCTAAGGATGCAATAAACCTCTGCTTGCAGTTGTGCTGCACACCAGGCTCTCCAGGTGCAGCTGATGCTTCAGCTGACAGGAGCCCAGGCACAGCACCTGAACAAACTCAGAGAGCTCAGCTCCTTCAGCAGAGAAGGAAGAAGAGCATGTGACAGCACACAGGAAGTTATCATTTATTTGGGTGACAAACACTCAGCTGCAGGCAAAAGCCATCAACCCAAAACATGAATTAATGCTGTGAAAATGATATACTGGACAGTAAAACAGACTGGTGCTTCCCAAAGGAACAGAACCAGCAACTCTCCCAGTGGGAATACGAAGGTTCAGCTACATCAGTTACATCAGGACATTTGTACCTTCCTCGAGGGCCACACTGGTCTTAGTTTTGAGCTCCGACGCAGATGCCCTGTGGAGAGGCTCCTTCTCCAGTCCCAGCTTAATAATCTCAGCAGTGAGAGGGTTGCAGGAAGGTGGAATTTCCCTCAGAGGAGGCGGCTCTTTAGCGATCTGTGTAACAAACAGGAAGTGAAAGAGCTTAGACCAGAGGCTTAATTTGATTTCAGGAAGGTTCTTCCCACCCCAAGAGCATTTCCAACTGAAATGAAAGCATTAAGTGAGACCTGAACAGTAATTTTATAACAGCTGAATGGCTCAAAAGTCACACCCAAGTCATGAGCATGGTACAGAAGAACAGCCCAAGCAGAGCAGGCACAGGGAATGCTCAGCTCCCAAAGCAAGGCTGGCACCCTGTCAGATGGCCAGCTGGCTCCCAGCCATCCATCCCGAGGCGAGTGCTCCCTGCCCAGGAATAACAAGCTCTGGCAGCTCACCTGCCTGGCACTGCAGAGAGGCTGGGTCACTCACCTTCAGGCAGAGAGGGTGGTTGTAGTACTGGGTCCAGGGGTGGCAGCCGTTGAGCATGTGCAGCATCATGCAGCAGCTGCTCCACACGTCCACCTTGGAGTCACAGCGCTTCCCCATCACCACCTCCGGGGCCATGTGGGTCTCTGTGCCGGGCACGTAGTTCCCTAAAACCATCCAGGAGAAAACTCACTGCATGCAGGCAATAGAACTGCTCCAGTGCCACTGGTGGGAGGCCTAAGGCAGAATCCCTCTCTTCTCAGCTGAAGTGAGAGACCTGTCACCTTCACAGAATGGAATGGTTTGGGTTGGGAGGGACCTTAAACACCAGCCAGTGCCACCCCCTGCCATGGGTGGACACCTTCCACTAGCCCAGGTGGCTCCAAGCCCCATCCAACCTGGCCTGGGACACTTCCAGGGATCCAGGGGCAGCCACAGCTTCTCTGGGCACCCTGTGTGAGGGCCTCTCCACCCTCACAGGGAAGAACTTCTTCCCAATATCCCACCTAACCCTGCCCTCTGGCAGTGGGAAGCCATTCTCCCCTGTCCTGCTCCTCCATCCCTTGTCCCAAGTCCCCCTCCAGCTCTCTTGGAGCCCCTTTAGGTGATGGAAGGGGCTCTGAGGTCTCCTCTGAGCCTTCTCTTCTCCAGGCTGAACAATCTGAGCTCACCCAGCTTTTCTCCATAATGGAGGTGCTCCATCTTAACCCCAAAAGCAGCACTGTGTGCTCTTAGAAGCTGTTCCCTCTCAAACCCATCCCTTATACACAGCACAGGGATTAAACTTCCCTTTCAAGCAAATCTGGGAGGCAAAACATGAGCCTGATGTTAGAAAACATACCTTTCTCTTTCAATAGCTGCATGAAGAAGCACTGTTAAGTTTAATTGTCAAAAAAAAAAGGAATTTTGCTTTAGTGGAGGTCAGGACTCTTTCCCACTATTTATTTCCCACTATGTGAGGTTACACAGCAAGTCAGAGTAGGATTTTAAAGTTTCCGTGTGGTTTCTTGCAGGGACAAAACACTGAATGCAGCATGCTGACATAATCTTACAAAAACCCTTCTAGCCTGGGAGATAAGGACCATCACCTCCGAAATTTCGGGTCATTTTGGCTGTCAGTGGGATGCCTCACAGTAATACCAATAAACCAGACACCCTGAGCAATGCTCAGCCTGGAAAACGCAGCTGCTTGCGAATCAGCCACACATAAATGTTCAAGAGAAAGAATGAGTCAGAAGGGCAATTCTTCAGAAGAGCAGCAGCAAAGCCTCACCTGTGACCAAGCACTTTCCCAGCCCGTCTGGGTGCAGGTGAGCAGAGTGGCCGAAGTCACACAGGAGGGCCCTGCTCCCATCGTCCGACAGCAGCACGTTCTCCGCTGCCAACGAGAAGGGTTCCATTAGTACCTCTGGATTAGGAGATGGGAAAAACAGTCGAAAGCACACAGAACTACAGTTTTTTAAGCCCAAAGGGTTTATTTCTCCTGTGGAGTGTCACTGGCTTAAGTAAGTACAGAGCTGTAATTATCTCTGCTTATGAACTACCAATTACCTGCCCTGGAGATTCTTGTAGCCCAGTGGTGGGGCAGCCTGGGCAAACAGCCTGGCAGACCCACAGGGTGACAGGAAGAGGTGATAAATATGATATTCCCAGCAGTCTAGAAGCAAGGGAAACTCTAATTTCAAACATAGATCTGAAAATCCAGTAGGTCGATCCCATAACTTTAGAAAGTAATCCCATACTTTAATCTCCAAGCAGTTTGCCTCTTCTAAGAAAAAGGGAAGAACAAGGTACTTCAAGCACTTTCCTACCTTTGACATCTCCATGGAGAATGTTTTGAGCATGAAGATACTCCAGACCCTCTAACACCTGGCCCAGGTAGCTGAGGGCTCTGTCCTCTGGCAGGCAGCCACTCTGTTTAATGAGCTGCCCTAATGAGCCACCTAGAAAGGAATCCAGGGAGCCCATGTTAGCTTATCTTTAAATTCTCCCCAGTGTCATCAGCATTCCTGGTTGTTTCCACTGAAAAAATGAGATTTTCCAGGTCTGACAGCACTTATCTTCCACACATGGCTCTGTTCCTTTTGTTTATTCCCAGAGTTTTTGCTGCCCACAAAAACAGGCCTTGTTCATAAGGCTTTTTGCTTAGTGTCAGTTTAACAGTGTTGCTTTGGAACAAAAGCAACTGCTTTGTGATCAGAACGGGCATTTCTAGGTGTTACTGACCACCAGCTCATTCTTCACAGCCTGTTTGCCACGGTTCTGGCCAGAAAAAGAGCACCAGGCAATGGGATCATCTAGGTTTGCTTAGACAGTATCCTTTTCCAGGGCAGTGTGCTCCACGTGGTGCCCTGCAAATGAACAGGAAGCACAAACCAGCCCCAGCTGTGTTTTACTGGGAAAAAGAGACACCTTGAACTAGAGTGAGGCAGGACTGGGAATTATTCCCCCCACAGCAAGCCCACTGCAGGGATTACACACAGCCATCCCAACCCACTTGGGAATTCACACCAGGAATATTCCGGATGCATCGAGGAACTAACAGATTCAAATTGGGGCGGAAGGAAGAGGAGGTCAACGTGCACTGGACAGTGACAGTGATGCTTCCAGGGTGCTGTCCCCTCCTCACCCTCCATCAGCTTCATGAAGATGGTCACCCAGGGACCCTCCTTGACGGCGCCGTACAGGGGAACCACGCTGGGGCTCGTCACGGCCGCGCACGTCGTCAGCTCCTCGGCACGGAAGTGTTCCACCTGCACCTACGGAAACAGGCAGGCACTGAGCAATTCCTGGGATGGAGCCTGACACAACCGTCCCTCTCTGGCGCCTGTGTGACAGCAGAGGCACAAGGATGGGTTAACTGGGCTTGATGGCCTTGGAGGTCTTTTCCAAACTTGATTCTGTGGCCTTCCTTAACAGAACTCAGTGAGTGCAGCAAGAAGTGGGAACACTCGGGATGATAAACCCTCAATGTCTAAGGAAAGTGAAGATTTATCACAAAAGATGCCAGCTTGCAATAACTCCAGATTACAGCCGAGGACTGGTACCCTTCAGGAGGAAGGTAATTTCTGTCTCAGTTAAAAGATGATTCTGACAGCTGAACATTCTGCTTTTATAAAGGAGGGGAAAAAAAACCCCTGGGGATGGTGCAAAACTTGGCAAAAATTCAACTCCCCCAAAGCAGGAGGGAATACAAAATATGTCCACAAGCAGTGATCTGCATGATCACCTTTATAGGTGGTGTTCATCCTGAAAATGGTTAAAGAAAAACTTTATTTGCTAAGTTCAGCCAAACTAAATAAAACAAGAATTTGCTGAAGTCCAGAAGGAAAACATGAGTCATGAAGATTCTGGTGGGAAAAAGATGCATCATGTTTCTTCACTGTCAGCAATCCAGCTATAGCTGGTTTTCTTTCATCTCAAGAATTTGGAGAGCAGGTGCTTCCAACACCAGGTCTGGTGAAAGGTGAGGTAGTGCCCTCCTCTCACAGGCAGGCAGCACGAACTGGAGACAGTTACTCAGGGAAAATTAAATAGGTCATAGTGAAGTGTCCAATTTGCATGTTAGAACTCTCTGCTTTCAGAGTGTGATCTAAGAAGATGCATTTCTGATATAAAGAAGCATCATTTATCCTTCAGTAATTAGAGGGGTGAAAATGACATTTTGAAAGACTTCAGCTTCTCCTACTTTCACGTTTCCCTTTTCAGCACAACCACCCTCCTTCCTGAAAATACACCCCACAAGGAACAGCTATTTCTCCCAAGACGGTGGATTTGCCACATGGATAATACATTTAAATAGCTACACACTGACAGGAAGCAGGCTGGTTGTGTCACCACTAAATTTCACACCTGAACTGTGAGGATGCAGAATAGGAATTAATTGTCCACATACTTGAGAGATGTTTGTTTCTATAGCTGACAACTGAAATGGTTAAAGAAATACACACACTGGCTTATCTTGCCACTTACATCTTTCCACAGGGAGCGCAGCAAGCTGAGCCCTGTGTAAATGGGGAAAAATGGACATTTTAAACTGAAAAATGCAAGTTACGGTTCTTTTAGCACATAACATTTTTGTCCTCAAGACAAACACTTCCCACATGCTTGTTGAAGTTTTCTAGTGAAGCAATGTGAGAAACATCAGTTCACAGGGGCGATGAAACTATTCAAGTGTAAGTTCAAATAAAATAGTTTACATTTTCCTCATCTCCTTGCATTACCCCTCTGTCTGCATCCCTGAGGCCCCCATGGCAGCCTACAAATCAATACCCTGATCCAGGTTATATTTCACACACTTCCTGCATCGTGTGACAATGGCACATCCTGGAATACAATAGATTACAGTGCCAGCCTCTGGAAAAACACACATCCTTTGCTGCCTCTGGAACAGCACCACCTCAGAACAATGTGCCAGGGCTGCAGATGACACTGAAGAGATGAAAGTTCTGTTTTCAGAGCCTACTGACTGCCTTGGGTTTTTCCTACTTTATTCCTTTCTCAACAGGGAAATAAATACCTGCCATGTAACTATTTACACCAGACACGGCTTGAGATGAGAATAGTTAGATAACAGACAACCCATGCGGCTGTTGCTCCCCCGCAGTCACTCACAGTCATTCAGAAATCTCTACTCTTGCCTCAGCACCCAGGATCCCTTTCAGCACACTTTAAAGAACTTATTTCTGGCTGGACAGCTTGACCCCTGTGCACATACAGGTCCTCCATCTGCTTCTCTCTGCCATCAGCCTGAAGTTTTCCCTTGGATACAACAGCAGCACTTCATTGGGACTGTACAAGGTCCTAAAGAGGACCTGGGAAGAGATTTCTCTCCATGTGCTTTCCCGTGCCAGGACCCCCCTTCTCTCACACAGAATTACCTTCTTGGCAGCACACTGAAATCCTGTCTGCTTGTCCTCTATCTTGTACACTTCCCCAAAAGAGCCAATGCCCAAGGAACCATGGCACTTGGTCCAGTGAACCTCTTCTCGGTACTCATAGTCCACCGGCTTCAGCTTCTGGAAGTCCAAATAGAAAACAAGATGAAGCAAGGAAAGAGACACTTAAATGCTGGGCTTCACGGACAGAGATCAACATTCTCAGAAGCAGCACAAGGACAGATACCACAGCATCTCTCTAGAAATCCCAGTACAGGATTACTTCTGTCACAGGCTTGAGATGAAACCATACAGCATCAACCTACTTGATTTCTGTGGGCTCTGTTGGATCTAAACGAGTCACCCCACTGTTGTAAAGAAAGGCCACCAGGATTTGGATGGCTTTGGAGCTGTGTTCCTCCCTTCTCATGCAGGACATAACTACCAAGCTAAATCCTACAACAAACCAAGATTCCCATGACTAATGCAGACACTGTGTTAAAGCTTTTCTGCAGTCAGTAGATGGAGACTGTGCCTTAGGTGGCAGGTAAGGGACACCCTGAACTCCACAGACCATACTGACAGGGTCACACCGACCCCACAGAAGTCCTCCAGGAGGACTTTAAGGTGTTGAGAGACAACCGAATTCAGAAGAAGTGAATCCTGTCTCGAGGACTTAAATGCACTTCTGTACCCAGGCCCTGTGCTTGCCAAGGGACGCTGCAGGAGCTGCTGGTCCCAGCAGAAGCACAGACTGGCCTCCTGCACCTCCCTTTCTACCCAGCCCTGGTTTCTGTCACAGTCCAGCTCATCCAGAGCCAATAAATATCGCAGCCTGGCTGAACGGATTGGGCTCTTTCTCAGCAAACAGAGGACATGGCTGAAGCCTGACTAAGCACAGAAGCACTGCTCAGAGACAGGCCTGCGTGTCTGGTGACTGAGCACAGCATGGAGCCAGCAGTCTGAGACAGACAGGGCTTTAATTCCTGCAGAAAACAACTCTGCATCTTTATCTGGCAGCTTCAACCAGATCCAGAACCACTGAGAAATTGCAGTTATAGAAGCAAGCACATGAATGCAGATTATCCTTCTCCCGAAGCTCAGGAGGAACTCTGCCTCCCACACCCCAGAGTGTGGCTCAGATCACCTCGTTCAGCAGCACGCCTTCATTTTCACTCGCTTCATGGAATTGTTCCTTCGGCTCCAGCCCACCTCCTCTCCACGTCTTGGCCAGGCTGGCTAAATTTTGTGGTTCACCAAAACTCACACTCCCCTTCAAGGCATCTACCAAATATTCTTCCACAGAAAGCTTGTCTGAACTGGTTTGCACAGACTGGTTGATGCATTTGGTGAAATTATATTCTAAGTTTAGGCCAGATAAACGACTGTCTTGATAGTTGAGGTCACTATGGAAGTATGTGTCCAGAGCATTCCGCTTCATGGCATGGAGAGGATTGTCCACATGTGGGAAATGGGGGGGAAGGATGTTGTAGGGAAAAGGATGGAGAGTCTCAGGCTGGGGAACAGTGTCCCTCTGTTTCCAAACATGATTAAGGCACTGAATAGGGCTGATCAGCTTGTGCAGTTCAGTTTTGTATTGGTTCCTCGGGGAATGGAGTTTGCCTGTGGACAGAACTCTGTCAGGCTTCTCAAAAGACAGTGGATCATAGCCCAAGTCCTTGTTAAATTCAGGAACCCAAAAACTGTTTCTGTAAAGAGTACTTTGGTGTGATTCATCCTCCTAGAAAACAAAACCAAAGAGCTGAGCAGGAACCTCAGTATAGACACCCAAAATTCACCCAAGAGCTGTTAGGACTTTGCAGGGACAGTACAAAAGGAAGGTTGAAGATTTTTACCTGGACGGGAATTGGGGTGCAGCTCTCCTGCTCTGGAGTTCTTGGACTTCTCCTGCCAGCAGCCACAGGTTGTCCTTTCAGCTTGGATCTTTTCTTGTGCCGTTTCTTCTTGGCCCTGCCCCGGTGCCTCCCTCTCCAGGTGGGTGCCATCCTCCCCTCCGTGGCGTGGGCCACATTGTTGGGGATCTGATCGAGACTGTCCGAGCGGCTGCTGGAAACCAGAACACAGCAGGGCTCTGAGATGTGACAGGGGAAGCATAGCTCAGGTGACACCTCTGACCCACAGAAAGAGAACCGGCAACTCTGCCTCCTGAGAGTCGAAGAACAGAAAATTTAAACACAACTTCTTGCCTTCTAATAGGGGTAAGTCCAAGGTCCAGGCCCAGCAGCACCTCTGGCATTGTATAAAAGAAATGGTGGGGTGTGGGGGAAGCAAAACATTAAAGTGTCCCAGGGTTTACAATTCTGGAAGAACAATGAGACTGCAACATACAGTCACAGGATGGTTTGGGCTGGAAGTGACTTTAAAGCCCATCCCCTGCTACCCCCTGCAATGGGCAGGGACACTTCCCACTATCCCAGGGTGCTCCAAGCCCTGTCCAACCTGGCCTTGGACACTTCCAGGGATCCAGGGGCAGCCACAGCTCCTCTAGGCACCCTGTGCCAGGGCCTGCCCACCCTCACAGGGAGGAATTCCTCCCCAGTATCCCACCTAACCCTGCCCTCTGACAGTGGGAAGCCATTCCTCCTTGTCCTGTCATTCCAGCTCCTTTGTCCAAGTCCCTTTCCAGCTCTCTTGTATGTCTCTTTTTCAAACATAGAAAAGCAGAGGGAAAAGCACTGCATGTCTCCAGGCTGTTCTGAGACAGTTTGTGGGTGATTTCTAGTGAACACAGAGATGATGTATGAATGCAGTCTATTTTTAAAAATTATTAAAATTAATAAATGCATTTATAATATCAACACCTGCTCTACTTCGAAGGAAAAGAGCTTTGCACAGAGAAAAGGGATGTCTAAGTGCACTTGAATAAAACAGCTTCAAAAGCCCAAAATGTGCTGGCTTCTAAAGCTCAATACTACAACATGATTTCTAGGATTGCAGATATACACAACACTCCAGCTGGGGTCTGCACAAAGAGATGAACTCTCAAGAGGGATATTTGCCTGCAGTTACTCAGGGTCAGAAAGAAATGGTCTCTAAGGTTCCTTTCAACCCAAACATTCTGTGATTCTATGATTCAATATCAATCACAGCAATTAGATTTTTTAAATTAAGCTCTAAGAGAAAACAGGACTTTTGATCTTCAAATGAAGCAATTTGACTGTTCCATTGACTCAGAACAGTTCTGAGACATTCCTCTGCCTTTCCTGATCAGTGATGCAGGGCACAGCCAGCACTGCTCTCTCCATCTTTTCCTGATGTTTTAGTGCTAAAAGATGCCATAAGTAGAATTCTGGCTGATGGTATCAGCACAGTGCCTTGAGCCTGAATACACAGCTGGTGTGCATCCCAGAAAACTCCAGAAACCACATAAAACCCCTCAGAAATGGGGCACTTTGCACTTCTTCAGATGGTTCATGGGACAACATCATAAAGCCACAGGGCAGTGTCAAACCACACATGCCCCAAGGTGTCTGAAGCCACCAGGGAACAGGCAGCACCTAATTCTGTACCCCAGTCACCCACTTCAGGGTGCTGGGGCTGCCTGACAGGGCTCCAGTGCTTAAGAAAGCTCCAGTATGTGCCCCAACAGGAAGATACTCTTCATGAAGAACAAGCAGCTCACTCCCAGGTGACTCCAGAAAAGCAATTCCCAGGCCTCCACTTGTCCATCACAAGGGTCACTGTCCCTTTTACCACTTCCAGCTTCTCTGTGTTCACAACTTCTGTTGCTGATGCTGTCACTAAGCAAAGGTTCTCTCATCCCCTTTTATCCTTCCAAGAAATTAAGCTGTTCCCTTTCCTGAGGACTCCTCCTAGCAGCTTTGCAGCAGATGGTGTAACAGTTTCAAAAGCATCAGCACAGTTCAGTTAAAAAAAGACTGAAAATTTCTCCTTGGATCCTTCTACTTCAAGCCTACAAACCTTAAAAAAAATCAGTCATTTCAAAACAAATTTGACCATCCAGAAACAGAGGCAGAAGGCTACAAGGGCAGTAAATCTGCAGGCATTGACTATAAGACAATGCAAAGTGTTTCAAGTGGTTTGTACCTAAACTTGTACTTTTTCCTAACAGGAAGATGTTTTGGGAAAGACACATTCTTACCAGGCCTCAGAGCTAATTCCAACAGGAGTGCTTTTGGAAAAATATTTTAAGTGCAGAGAGCCAGGGCGATTTGGAACAAGGACAAGTCAGCAGACACAACAATGAAGAGGAGTGTTTGTGTTAAGAGGTCTCTCACCTGTATCGTTTACTGTGGGCAATAAAGGATCTCTCTGATAAAGTGGGGCTGAACTCCTGACTGTTTTCACCTGTGTGAAAGAAAACAGGATCATCACCTGTCTTAAGCCATGCAAAGTCTCTCCCAGTAACAACTGGACTTAAGCAGCTCTACCACTGTGCTAAATGAGTGATCCGGGCAATCACTGCACAGTCATGTCACACCACCCACACTACATTCTTCCTCCCCCACAATTAGGAGGCTTCCCAGCTATCTCCTGATCCCCTAGATCTTTCCCAGATGACAGCTTTACTTCGCTTTCCTCCTCTTTATCCCCTCTTTTAAACACCTTTCAGAAGTCAGCCAAGAACAGGCGACCCACAGGACACAGATCTGGTCAAGGTGCACAGGCCTCATGCTGGTCTGTTATTTATCCCTTATTCAGTGGATGCTGCCACATTATTAGGAGATCTCATGAGCTTCCTAAATAGTCTGCGATGTGTCATCAGCTCCACCCCACTTGGGATTACAAATAGATGTGGTCTCAGCTCTCCAGGAGCGCCAAGGGAGTGAAATCTCATCCCTCTTTACACATTCCTTTTTCTCAATGAAGCGCAGCCCGCCCTGCTACTCACATTCTGCTTGGGCAATAATAGAAATTGATGCACAGCCTCCTTCTGTTTCTTCTTTTGCTGTTCCTTTGGTGATTACATCATTCAGGATTTTCCACTGACTGTGAAAGATGATCTTCTTTGAATCTTCTACTTTGCAAACACTGCTCTGCTTTTCACTCACTGTCTCCTTCAGCCCCTCGGCAGTCGTGAGCTCCTTCTTGTGCTTGACGGCTGGATCAGGAGCTCCTTGGCATGCAATTCCCATCACTGCCATTTCCCACCTTCAGAGAGACACTGAGCAAGGACAGAAAAACAAAACACTTGTCAAAATACTTCACAGACAGAAGCAGCTTCAAGTTCACGAGAAACAGGAGGCTCCTGATGGTATCAGATCAAATAAATAATTTCAATCAAATCAAGGTCCTGCCCAACTCCTGAGCTGGAGAAGAACCCTGGAGTGCCAGTCCTCCATTTCTGACTTGGACCACTGAAGATCTGAATATTCAACATTCTCATGACTGAAAATATTTCAGAGAAACACTGGTTTCAGAGAAATTTAATTCTTGGTATATTCCCTTAACTTAAACACAAACAGTGAAACCAAAGAGAAGAAGGAACTCCCATATCACTAAACAGGAAGAATATTCATCCCCAAAAAAAGGAAAAAACAGAATACACGAAAGTTCTTCTCCTAGAGTGCACCTGGGAGGAATCACACTGTGCTCTCACACCACATGAATGGCCATAAACCCGTTCCCCTTTTCCCTGTGCTCAGTCATCCTCAAAGCCATTCCTCATTCTCCCTCAACGAAGCCAGGCTCAACAGCCAACCTGCCCATCCACAGATCCTCCCTCACTCCCTTCCTTCCTCTACATCACCAACAACTTCTGCAGTCCTTGCTCAAGCCCATCAGAAGCGGAGCTCTTACAGAGCACAGGATTCATGGAAGTTGGTGTTGGATAGAGCACAGTGATGGTGCTGCAACAGATCCCTCTGCCTGGAGTGGATCGGCACAGGCTGTGAGTTGACCAGGAACACAAACGGAGCTCCAAACAAGTCCTAGCACAGGGGAAGGGGAAGTGAGCTAGAGACGGAAAGCGAGAAGCATAAAGCAGCACGGAAGCAAAGCACTGAGGGACGGGATGGGGATACCCAGGGGTGAAAATCAGCAATGTAGAGAGTGAGGAGTTCCTTACAGCATGAGCCCCTGGGGAATACAGCTTTGGTTTAGCCCCTGATCCCCTTACCTTGGATTCTGGAGAAGTTAAACCAGTTGTTTCCTTATAAACCAGAATATGCTCTGTTGCCCCTTAAGTGCAGAGATCCCTTCCTTGTGCCAGTCCTCCCACAGCACAAGTGTAAAAACCTTAAAATGGATATTTCCACCCTTAAAAAACCCATGGAAGTTCAGAAACCTTGGGCAGCGTATACAGATATTAGGTACCACAAACCCAGGACAGGACAAGGAGGGACATTTTAACAGAGGCCAGGAAAACAGAGATATCAGCACCACTACACGAGCACACCTTGAGGCTCATCAGCTTCAATCTGCACCAATCTTTCTTCTTTTTCTTTTTTTCCTTTTCCTTTTTGCTTTACCTTTCCTTTTTTCTTTCCTTTTTTCTTTCCTTTTTTTCCCCACCTTGGGCAGCTGCCTGGGGCAAGAGGACATTTACTCCAACAGGCTCCTGGCAACAGAGATGAATCAGGAAAACGACAAAACGAGTGGGTGCTCCACGCCTGAAGGACCACCAAGGAAAAGGGAGGCATTTGGGAGCCAAGCGCATGAACCTTGGTGCTGTGAGTCACCTAACAACCTGGCAGGTATACAAGGAAAGTCAACAATGACCACATTCAGCGGCCAAACAGAGAACAGCTGCTGTGCAAAAGAAGTGCTGATGACAGTATCCCACTCATTACGGCTGTCCCGCTCCCTCTCCTCTACAGAAATTATGTCAGTTCTCAGTGCTGTAAAATAATCCCTTGGAGCAGCAGGAGCAGAGCCTGCCAGATGACTAACTCAGCCACCAGTGACCAAACTGACAAGTTCAGAGCTATTTTTATCCTCACTCTCTCCTGACTTGTATTAACTCTGTCTCTCCTTGCCCTCCCCTCACCTTCAAGGTCCTTCAGCGCAAACCAATACCCATCGCCAAAAAATACAGAATTCTACAAGTCCCTTCTTGGCTGAGTCAAAGGAGAAGAGAGAGAGGGGAGAAACAAAACTGCAAGTCCTTGTCGCCCTCTGAAATGGCAAAGAATAACAAGGAAACATAACTGAGATTAAAGTCAACAAAGCTCTACCTCACTTGCAGACTCAAAGAGACCGAGGCAGCAATTGTGAGCAACGGCCTCGACCCGGGCAGAGCTCAGCCAGTTTAATGTGTGACTCAGGTCTGTGGGGCTGTGCAGGACCAGAACCTGCAAGCCCAGCCTGGTTTAACTGTTGCTGCACAATGTTCAGTCCTTGGAAAAGTCAAACGCCAAGTATTTTTATGGCGTGTACAGCAAAGCGCAGTGGGCAGAAGTTGTGATTAAAAATAAGCGATCAGAACTTTTAAATAGTTTTCGAAGCGTAACTTCTGCCTGGAGAAAAGGAGGCTCAGGGGGGACTTTTATTGCCCTCTACAGCTCCCTGACAGGAGGCTGAAGCCAGTTGAGGGTTGGGCTCTGCTCCTGATGAACAAGCGACAGGACAGGAGGAAACGGCCTCAAGTTGTGTCAGGGGAGGTTCAAGTTGGATATTGGGGAAATTTCTTCACTGAAAGGCTGGTCAGGCACTGGAACGGGCTGCCCAGGGCCCACCCATCCCTGGAGGTGTTCAAAAAACAAGCAGACATAGCACTTCATGATACAGCTTAGTGGGCACGGTGGGATTTGGTTGAAGGTTGGACTGAATGACCTTGGAGGTCTTTTCCAGCCTCAGTGATTCTGTGATTCAGAACTGAACAGGCCTGACTCATCTCTGTGCACGTGGAGGGGGCAAAGAGAGGTGCAAAGTGCTCCTGAGTCCCATTAATTCGGACGTAGGCACTCGGTCTGTGCCCAGACCCCACACACAGCCCTTCTCAGGGAGCTCTAGATAAAAGAGAGCCTGGGGAGCAGCAAACGGGTACCTGAGGATGCACAGGAAGCCCACTAAGAGCAGGATTTACCCACGTGAGACGTTCTGGAGCTGCGGTTCCCCTGCCTGTTTACGAGCTCCAGGATGAGCACAGCTTCCTGTACAGACACAAGGCACAGACAAGCAACACGTTCCTGAGCTGGAGGGTGGCTGTGTCCTACCCAGAACTGCTTCTCCTGTTTTCAAAACCTCTTCTCCCTCAGCCAGGTCACTTAGATACAGCTGTAATTCTTGATTTCCATATCCCTGACTTTCTTCCTTCTGTGGACATGTGATGGGCTCGTTATTTTCAAGGCAGAAAGGGGAAGTCAGGTAATGATGCAGGAGATAAGAGTGGATACTGCACTCCTAACCCACAACGGGCTTTTGATACCAGCCTAAAGCTTGTTTGCTCCTTATCTTCACTAAGGGTTTACTCACCTTGGGTTAACTAATGTTAGTTCCCACTGCTGTAAAACAGAAAGTGTGTTTTTACAGAATGAAAGCCAAACAGTCTCAGTTGTGCTGTGAAGGTACCGCTCCGATGGCAACTCCTCCCTCACATAATGTATGGGAGAAAGTAAAATACTGGATAAGGTCACCTGAGACTTTCAGGGAGTCAGAATTAATGAGATACTCAAACATTATTAATGTAAGAGATAACCACGTGCTTTCGGCTCTTTTAAAACCTCCTCCCCCCATCTCTAAACAGGTCCCTCTTCAGCTCTTCCATCTCAACTGGAAGATGTTTGGAGCAGGGACCTTAAAGGAGCATTTCTGTGTTTCATGAAATTGTTGTGGGAGAAACTCAGAGTTGGACAAGAGCCATGCAAACACCTTTGCAGCACTGAACCACTCCACAGCACAGCATAAATTGGTATCCTGCTCGGTGTGCCTGGCTCCAATCCCCCTGGACAACGGCTTTTGGGAGAATTTCAGTGAACGCTTTGTGGACCAGCCCATAGATTTGGTCAAAAAAGACTTGGGAAAGAGCTTTAAAATATACATAAGACTTCCTAAGTCGACTTCACAGAATGGAGATTTCTTCTCCTCATCTGAGTGTACCCATTCAGCAGCAGTTTCACACTGACATTTAGTTTGAAAGGAAAGAAGAGGAAAAAAAATTATGTTGTTTCAGTGAGGTTTCCCACTTCCTTATGGAGAGGAGTTCTGTGCACAGAGCACTAACTCAGGTTGCCTTTGCAGCTGCTGCTGGTTTGACCAAACACAAGGAGCATTTTTAGCCATGTTGCTTTGCTGACCACCACAACAAAGCAACAGCTGGGAAGAGCCAGGAATTTCTGCATCACTAGAGCAGGGAATGTCAACCGAGAAGAACACCACACACCTTTTGGGGACCTTCCAGTCCTAACAGCTGTCAGTGAGTATGGGAGAAAGTGCCAAGTCTGCAGCTAAAAGAATCTACACAGAGTATTATCTGCAAAATCCTTGCGTAAAGCCTCCAAACCTCGTCAAGAAACAGGTTCTTTCAAAGGAAAAAAAATAGATGATACTTGTTACATGGATGGATCGTATCAAAAATCTGGTTTGGTTTGGGCCCGAGGTATATATGTATACATATATCCTTTATAAATATACTTTATATACATACATATATATATATATATATATATATGGAAAGATTCAAGGCCAGGTTGGACGGGGCTTGGAGCAACCTGAGATACTGGAAGGTGTCCCTGTCCATGGCAGGAGGTGATACTGGGTGGGCTTTAAGGTCCGTTCCAACCCAAAACATTCCACGATTGTTCGTACAACCCCTTCAGACCCCGGGCACCACTTCCCTCCATCCCTGCCTCCCTGTGCCTGGATGCCACCCATGGGCTCCCCTGCCTGCCCACGTTTCAGATGGAACTGAAATTAAGATGGTTCCGTTTTTGGCCGAGGCAGTTTAAGGCCCGTTACTGTAGCCCAGGCCTGGGGTGGAGATTTAAACTGCTCAGAGCTGTCAGCAGGACAAGTTTCAGTTTGTGTCAGAAGGGACTTAAAAAAACCAGTCGTAGCACTCCACAGTCCCCCGCCCTCAAAACACACTTAATGCTGCTTTAAGTGAACTTGTCTAAGAAGAAAAAGAAAAAGAGACTTCTCTTGTGTATCTAAGAGCTCCAAAGTGAAAATAAATAGAATGCCTGACTGATTAAAATCCTGGTGAGTCAGAGCAGCAGTTGCTATTCCACGGAGCTCTCAGCCTTCACCTCCCCTTCGATAACCACCGTGACCCACCCGGCCATTCCAGGGGCTCCTGCACAATCCCCTCTGGTCCCTCTCATGTATCCACAGATTTACCCGAGGAGCACCAGGGAAAGCTAAAAACTTTCTCCCCAAAGCACCACAAACTCCCCGTTTGAAGCACTGCACTATCAGCCCTATGTACGTGCACGTTATGTTACAAACGATAGGCAGTATGTAAACACGTTCTTTAAAGTGGTTTGATAGTAAATACTCCCAAATCCTGTTTCAGCCACTGGTGTTGCTTACTGTAAACATCAGGATAATGAGCCTCAACTGTTTTTCTTAGTTGCCAGACATTAAGATATTGCAATAGTTTGGTTACAAAATCTGCAGGGAAATATTTGACTGGGTTCAACTATCAGCAGATTTCTAAAAGCATCCAAACACACCTTTATCCTTATTTCCTCGAGGACAGCCCGAGCACAGCCCACCCGTGAACAATTCTTTTCATGTTGCTGAACAGAGATATGAACACCACCATTTGCCCAGAGTGTACAAACACCACCACAACCCCATTCACTCAAAGAATGGCTAGTTTATCCCAGCCCCTTTGTAAACAAGGAGAACAGAAATAATCAGAACAAACTTCAGCCTGATAAGGACTTGCTTCCCAGCTGTTCTCACACAGCTCTCAGGCCACTGCCCAACAACATCTTGGCTTTGACAACCCACTCGTGAAGCTACTTTCTAAACTACAACAAAATGATACAGTAAAGCACCTAAAGGAACAACTTCCACCAACCACCACAGACACACCTGAAAATCAATTCTGCCCAAGCAGGTGGAGCCAGGCTGTCACCAGTTGTCACTTTACACTGCTTTGCAGTATTACATTTCAATCATATTTATAAAATCCATGTAAATCTATGAGGAAGCAGTAAGGCTGGAATGCCAGGCAAAACCGACCCAAAAGTTTAGTTAAATTTAGTATAGATAGAAGCAGTTCTATATGATCTTAATTTATGACTAGTCCTGCAAATTCAGTTGTGATGATTTCATACTATAAAGTCAAAATATGAACTGATTGGGATGATTTCTAACTGTCCAGCTTGAGCAGACTCTCATGAGACAAACTCCCACATGACCTGTGGAGCAGAACTGCCCTTAGGCAAGACAAGGTCCATGTTCTTCGGGGCCCTGATGTCACTAAACCGTGATCAGCAAAGCCCAGTCTCCTACAGACTCAATTCCCCTCTGTCTGTCCCTCCTCCTGGTCCCTCCATGCATCTTGATTTCTCTCTCCCAGCATCTCCAGAGCGGCTCATATCAGAACCTGGAAATCTTTCTGTCCTCTGGGCCTTGATCCCTCTGTCTCCATCAACACACCTGACACTTGCCAGCAAAGTTCAAAAGTCACAGAAGGAAAGCTGAAGAGTTATGGTAACTTTGACTCCATCCTCTTGGCAATTATAATAATAATTCAGCACCTCATCACTGCTACAACAGCTCAGCTCTACCCCTTCCCATTTAACACGGAAAGTAGACTTAGGACAGATTCATTAACTTTAAGTTCATTAACTCCAGCGATGTTGGATCAGGTCCCACAAACCCTTTAGGTTTTCAGCTATGTTTGTTTGTTGCGCTCCTTCACAGCGCTCTACAAGATTCAGTCTCTTAACACAGTTAAAATTTAATAGTTAATAGCAAGTGACTCATTCCCAAGGAATCCGGTGGCCGTGCCAATAACAGATTTCAACTGAGGTAAAATGCAATAAAGCAGCTCACGACAGACACAGTCAATTCAACTATTCTTATCACTAATGTCACAGCACAGAAGCGCAAGTTATTACTCATAAAAGGGTTCAGAAAGCCGGTCGAAAAAGAAATTCAGACTTTGTTTATAGGTGCTGGTTTCAGACTGCTGTGTCGTACATGTGCGGAGCACTCAACACATGTTTCTAATGTAACCAGTTAAAGCTGACAGGAAGCATCTGAGATCAACCACAGCAGCAACTTATTAATCAGCAAAGAAACACTTTAACCTTTTGCCAGAAAAAAAAAAAGAATTAGGCATTTAGTTGTGTCAAAGAGACGCTCAGAGTGAAAAGGACCGAGTGGTTCAGGTGAATTAAGGTCTGGCTCGGTTGTGTTGTGATGAGCTGAGCACATCCCTGCCTCCTTCTCCCCTCTCCAGGGCCAGGGATCGGCGAAGTCCCTGTACCCGGAGCCCGGGGAACCGGGGAGCTCAGGGAACTGAGGAGCCTGGGGCACCAGGAGATCAGAGAATCGGGTAGCCCAGGGCACCGGGAGCTCGGGGCACCGGGAGCCGCGGACTGGAGAAGGTGCCGGGCAGCGCAGTGACATCCACGCTACGGACACACACACACAGCGCTGCGGCGGGAGAGGCTGCGGCGGGGCCCGGAGAGCCCATCAGCCGCTCGGAGCCCCCCGGCCGGGCCGGGGCTCCTCACACGCTGCTCCCACCGGCAGCCACAGAAGCTCTGCCAGGCCCTACCGGGCAGATGCGTCCCACGGCTCCCGGACCGAACGCCGCCCCCTGGACCCGGATCCCGCCTCCGCGGCCGTGGCCGGGCCCGCACCTACCGCTCCGGCACGGCTCGGCTCGGCTCGGCACGGCTCGGCTCAGCCCGGTCCAGCCCGGTCCGGTTCTGCTCAGCTCGCCCGGCACAGCCCGCGCGGCCCCTCAGGCCTCCCGGCGGCTCCCGCTCACTGACAGGCGGCACCCAGCGACGGCCCCGCCCACTGTCTCCACACAGCCAGTCACCGCCCCGTCTCCCAGCATGGCCCCGCCCTGCCTGCCGCTGCGCCCAATCACCGCGCGGTTCTTGCCCCGGCTCCGCCCCTTCGGCGCGGCCCCGGCCGGCTGGATTTCCCAGAAGTGGGCGTGGCCTGCTTGGCAGAAAGCCCCGCCCCGCAGCTTCTCCGGGCGCCGTCGCGCTGCGCATGCGCGCTCCGCCGCGGGGGGCGGGGCTGGGAGAGGCCGGCGGTCGTCTGAGGATTGTCCGCCATGTTGGCTGTGACTCCGGTCGGTACCGGGTCCCTCGCTTCCTTCGGGCAGAGGGCGACTGGCGTCTTGAGGCCACCTCGGAGCCGCCTCGGAGGTACCTCGGTGCCGCAGTAGCGCGTTTTGCCTGTCAGCAGCCGCTCCAGAGACTCGCCCATTACTCTGCTATTGCCTCCGGAAGCTGAGACTTTCCACTGATTTTAGTTTTTTTTCCTTGTGTAAGGCTCCGTCGCCCTTTCCCGGTGAAATGGCAAAGGAAGAGCCGCAGGAGTGTGTCTCCCCCATGACGGCGCTGCCCCGGCCGCGGCGAGTGGGATGAGCCCCATCGCGGCGATGGGGAGTGGGAGGTGTCAGTCCTGCTGTGGGGAGATTATCGAGTAGTATAAGTTTATGATAACTTAACTCTGATCTCCCCTGTAAGCGACACTTTATTATTAGAGTTATACTTTGCCCAAGTACGGTTGTGTTTTGCTTTGACACTAAAGGAAGGGGTGGGTGTGGGTGACTCGGTCCTTGACTCAGTGAGGTGGGGGAGCCATGGGAAATAGATAATTTCAGAGGTAGTTTCAGAGCTTTCAAGAAAAGATTCTGATGAACTTAGAGAACCATAGAAGCATGGAATGGATTTGGTTGGAAGGGACCCTAAAGCTCATCCAGTGCCACCCCTGCCGTGGGCAGGGACACCTTCCACTATCCCAGGCTGCTCCAAGCCCCGTCCAGCCTGGCCTGGGACACTGCCAGGGACCCAGGGGCAGCCACAGCCCTGTCCCAGGGCCTCACCACCCTCACAGGAAAGAATTTCTTCCAGTGCTCATTCCTTTTGGATTTGGACTCCTTGTGTGACACAGGAGCAGGGAATGATTCACAGCTCTGGCAGAGTCTCTGTGTGAGAACCACAGGGATGGTGCTCAGAGCAGCCTTGGAACAGGCAGTAGCAAGATCCCACATCCCTCACCTTCAGCATACACTGGCTCTGCACAGGGGCCTCTTGCTCAGACTCCTCACATAGTTTGGAGAGAAGTTTTAACTCCCAACAGCTCTTTCGTAGGAGGATTCTACTGTGTTGGTTGATCACTGAGTGTTGTTTGCACTCAATGATCTTAGAGGTCATTTCCAACCTGAGTGATTGTATGGTTCTACACCGTGTTGCAGAATAATCCCTGTTGCCCGTTCAACTCTGGGTATGAGGCCTGAGTTAAAGAACCTGTCACAGTAGGTCACCGTCCTGCCTTGTGTGTTGTAGTCGACAGGATTTTCTGGAAGTTACTCCAGAACTTGTGGAATTGGTTGAAGTGTACATAGAAAATGTTGGGAGTGGGGTTGCTATCATCAGGTCAGCCTTCCAAGGAGAGAGCCAGTAGTTGAAGGTGGTTTTCAGTCCTTCCTGGAGCAGCTCTGAGTTGGGTATATGGAGAGAGTTGAGTTTAGGGTTCATGTTCTGTGCGCTCTCGTGTTGGGGCAGAATGTGTTACAGAGCCTGGGATCCACCCAGCCTCCAACATCCCCGAGTAAAGAATCATCCTTATCGAATCAGAGACTGGTGGGAAGGGACCTGAAAGTTCCTCTGCAATGGGCAGGGACACCTTCCCCTGTCCCAGGGTGCTCCAAGCCCTGTCCAACCTGGCCTTGGACACTTCCAGAGATTCAGGGGCAGCCACAGCTGCTCTGGGCACCCTGTGCCAGGGCCTCACCTCCCTCCCAGGAGAGCATTTCTTCCTAATTCAAACAGAAAGAAACCTTGAAGTGAGGCAGGAGTTGTGATAATAGCAGGTCACAACATTTGCCAGAATTTGCCTTTAAAAGTCTGAGGTTATTTTTTGCCAGAGTAGTTGAGGTGATTGTGATGTTGCATTTAGGGGTATTTATGACCTTGATATTTTTATCACAGTGGAAAGAAGAGCAAACAAAGCTTTTGACAAAATATAAAAGACCTTAATACCCATGTTGTGGGTTTGAACAAGGCACACTTTGCATCGGAGTTATGTTCTGTAGCTGTTGGGGAAGAAGGAGGACAGGAGGTGGACAGGACTGAGAAAAGCACATGTGGAGTTTGTCACAAGCCCAGGTTCAACACTGAAATCCAGAACACTCTGCTTTTCTGTTGTAGGTAAATTGTGTGAAATGAATTGATGGTCTCAGTCTTACTGGCAGAGAAGTTTGTCACTCTTGGAGCTGTAAAGAATGTCTTGAAGGCACGAACAAAGTGTGAATGGTGTAACAATGACGCTGCAGTCAGCGAGCCGTGGTCGTGGCATAGGTACAGCTCAGAGTTGGGAAGAGCCCTTTAGCTGGGAGCAGCAGGAGCGTGTCCTGATCACTCAGAGCTCCCGACACCTCTGCAGCCCCAGCAGTGCTTGGAGCAGGGCGAGAGCACTGTGTGTCCACTCACCAGAGCAGAAGCGCCGGCTGGGCCGGCTCTACTCTGCCCCTCCGTCCTGGTTCCAGGGGCTCCTACGGCCAGCTCAGGTTTCTATTGTGGCAGTCAAACCCACAAGGAGCTCTGAGCACCAGCACACATGGAGAGAATGCAAATACAGCTGTGCTCCTGTTTATGGAAATAGCACAGGGCGTATCTGTGACTTGGTTTGGAGAGCTAGCACAAATAGCTGCGTTAATAATTGCTGCGAAATATGCAGAGTCCTCCTTTCGGGTGCCCCAGTAGTGTCAAGACCTACTTCTGTGATTACAGTTACAGTTCAGAGAGCACCCATGGCCTCACAGAAACCTTTTGTTCCTGCCTGGATTGATTATGGTGATCCACTCTGAGACCACTGGTCAGGAAAAGCTCTTAGCTGGGAGCTCTTGATCTGTTACTCCACGTTTGGTGCTCATTGCGTGTGTGTGAGCCAAGAGCAGCATGTTACAATACAAGGACTCAAGCCAGGCAGGGCTTTGGCAGCTTCAGTCTGGATCCAGAGATGGAGACAGCTCATTCCACCTTGGCTGATGTCCAGCATCATCCCACCAATCCCAGTGACATGTCACCATTTTAACAAAGGAGAATTCTGACCACTTTGCCCCCCTGTCACTCCAGTCCATGCTCTCTTGTCCTAATCCCTCTCGTAGAAGCTGAGGTCCAGCCCTCATGGGTGCTGCTGAGCTTGTAGCACAGGAGGGGTGGGGGCCACCATGCCTTATGTGCTGGCATTCCCAGAGTCTCTGTTCTTGGGTCAAAGTCTCCCCTCCTTGAGGTTGTGTTGGAGTTTGGTGTCTGGCCATGGCAGCTACACTGCAGGACCTGTGTGGAGTAACTTGGGGGTTTGGGGTGCTCAGCCAGGAGCTGCAGGCCTGTCTGAGGGTGACCCTCACAGGGAACATTGGGTACCTTATCCGTGGGAAGAGCTCCTCCACCAGGTTCTGTGGTGACGATGACAGAGCAGTGCTCCGTCCTCCGGTGGGGAGATGGGATTGATGTGCAAGCTGCACAAACCCTCCCCGTGAGTGGACACTGGAGCTCTCAGACCCGAGGTGGCCACACTCAGACCTCGCTGCTTTCATTGTGACTTTTGGAGCCACCTCGAGCTGGAGTGACAACGGGCTCTCAGCTGTTCCGTTCTTCAGAACTTCATCCTGAAGCAACTGCTTCAAAACTTCACTGTTCAAAAGTTTCACTTCCCAAATAGTGCTGTGCTATAAATACCCAGTGCAGTGGGATATGACATTTACTCCCACACATGAGACACAGCGGGCTTTGTAACTCACAAACTCTTTAACCCTTGAGTAAACACAAGGTAAGGATCTTGCGGGACAGACTCGTGTTGCAGCCTGCGAGCTGCTGTGGGCTGCTGGAGAGGAAATGGGAGGGGAATTGCACACAGAATTCCAGCAGTTAGAGTGGAAAAGCTCACTTCCTCCAGCTGTTTGGACATCACAGAGCTAAAGATGTTGCTTTAGGAGTATTAGTGCTTTATTCCACTCTTATCAACTGATCGCGGAGCAGTTTCCTGTCCAAAGAAGTACTTAAGTTAGTTTGCTTTAATGTCCGATTCTGCAACTGATTTATGATCCTTGACAAATTTCTTCGTTCCTTGGTTTCATTTCTGTATAAAACAAGTAACTGTTTTTCTCTTGTTCTTTACACGTTGTGTATATATATCATAGAATCATGGAATGGTCTGAGATGGAAACCCAAAATGAGATGAAAAGACCATCCAATTCCACTCCCTGCCATGGGCAGGGACACTTCCCACTATCCCAGGGTGCTCCAAGCCACGTCCAACCTGGCCTTGGACACTTTCAGGGATCCAGGGGCAGCCACAGCTGCTCTGGGCACCCTGTGCCAGGGCCTCCCCACAGGGAACAGTTTCTTCCTTATCATAGAAAAAAAGAATGGTTTGGCTTGGAAGGGACCTTAAAGATCACATATATATGAGATAGATAGATAGATAGATAGATAGATAGATAGATAGAAAGAAAGAAAGAAAAAATAAAGATATATATACTAGAAATTCAACCAGTAGGCTCTGTCTCTGTAGGGTGCACTGACTGAAGTACTCAGGTGCTGATGTTTCATAAATATACTATATAAATATATAAATATCCTCTGTCTCTCTCTCTCTCTATACATATGTCTGAATGGGCGTAGGTTTGTAATGTTTGTATCTTTCTTATTGAGAAAGAGCTAAAGTCACCTAGATGGGTAGATTGTAAAATGAGTGGCTCATTTATCTCATCCCCTTGCATAACCTCACCTCAAGCGTGTGTGTGTCAGGGCAAGTCAAGAGCACGATTATCAGAGCAGCCCAGTGCTGCTGCCACTCCTCTGCGAATAATGGAGCCCAAGGTTTTAGAAGCCCTTTAAAAGTGTGTGATGTTGGCATGTGAGTGTTTGTCTGGTGCTTAAAAGACTTTGCAGAAAGGATTGACACGAAGCTGTGTCTGAGAGGTTTAGGTTGGGTATCAGGGAGAGGTTCTTTCCCCAGAGGGTGCTGGGCACTGCCCAGGCTCCCCAGGGAATGGGCACAATCCCGAGGCTGCCAGAGCTCCAGGAGCGTTTGGACACCGCTCCCAGGCACAGGGTGGGATTGCTGAGGTGTCTGTGCAGGGCCGGGAGTTGGACTGGATGATCCTTGGGAGTCCCTTCCAACTTGGGATATTCATGGCTCTAGAAAAGAAATGAATCCTAGCATTGGAAATGGGCTGGTTTCATCTCCTTGGGTGGGGGATATGAAAACTAACAAATTCAGGCCTTTGTAGAAGGGGTTCGATTCCGATTCTAATCTCAGTTACATGACATAGATGTGATCCCTCCCAAGTGCTTGTGCCAGTGAAAATGCCTCAATGGCTTCCCAAAGTTTTTCATCAGCTCTTTTGGATGCCAAGCAGTTCCAATTAATCAGAGATTGGCCCTGCAGGGAATACGCTGCTGCACAGCTTCCTCTTGTCTTTGCCAAAACACGATCCAGCCGCCTGTGTTTCTGAGCAAGTTCTGCTTTTGGCTCTCGGCGCGGGGCTATCACCAGGAAACACATGGCAGGGCTCTCCAGCTGCGTGTCCTGTCGGGAGGAGCCGCAGCGGGCACAGGGAGCGGGGCCAGGGCTCCTCGTGGGTGCTCATTTATGGGCAGGAGGATCGAGTAAACATCGATTTTCCCTCTCTGCTGTGAGCTCAGCTGGGGATTTCAGTGCTCCTCCGACCGACTTGTGTGGAGCCGAGTCTTGATCAGATTCTGCTGCAGAGGCACCGGCGCTGCCCTTATCAGAGAGAAAATGAGCACTGGGAAGATAAGGCTGAGATTATTAAAAGTAGCCTCTGATTTTGGGTCATGGGTGCTCAGTTTGAGGAAATCTCAGCGTTCTTTTTCTTGTAGATTACAGGATTTCTCTGGTTGTGATGATTCCTTAAAGCTTTCCAAAGTCAGCTCCCTAAAAATCACTTTTCTGGGAGTCACAGGTTGCACCAGAAGCAGATGTCACTCACCTCATATATTTAAGAATATATTAGAGAATAAGCCCCAAATCTGTGCCAGAATATTACAATAGGCATGTGGTGGTTTTCTTTTTAAGCCGCAGCTCTGAGGATTAAGCAGTAAATTAAAAATTCAAATACTGCTTTTGAAAAGGAATTGTTTATATATAGTTTGTAGAGATCAGGCTGGTGAACTGTGGGAAGTCAAGAGGTTGACATTTCTATTTGATTGAATACTCTTTGGTTTAACTGGTGACTGTTAATCCAAAATGAGCAATACCTTCCTCCCCGGGACATGGTTCTAATTCAGCTCTTTGTAGCCATTTGTCAAAAATATGTCCCAACTACAACCTTTACTCCTTAGCACTTGGATCTACATATCCGTCCTTTTGGGAGGGAAAAGCGTGCTGGGTTTTGTGACCAGCATCTCGAGGGACTTTGTCTTTACCGATGTGTAGAGATCAGGGATGGGAAGTCAATGGAGATGCTTGTGCACAGTATTTGTGTAGTTTTCATACTCCATGGAGTATTTCAGCAGCAGGAGGGGCCAGCGTTGACATTCCCTGCAGGTTTTGCTCTGTGTACAAAGAGGACTTTGTCCCTAGATAGCTGCTCTGGTCACATCCCACTGTGGTTTCACTATGAGCAGATAAAGTTTGCTGTTAATGTCACACGCAGCCAAGCTGAGAAGTGCCAGGCAGGGTCCAAAAGCCACCCTGACTTGCTGGGATTCCAGGCTGAGGTGCGCAGATCATTCCAAAATAATCCATGGCTTGTTGCAAGAAAGACACTTGGAAAAAGGAATTTGGCTTTATGTTTCAGCTGAGCGAGCTGGAGGCTGAGCTTCCACTGCAGGGTTATGGCAGCGCTTCACAAAACCACGGAATCATTAATGTTAGAAAAGACCTTTAGGATCAAGTCCGACCATCAACCCAGCACCACCACCATGGTCACCACTAAGCCATGGCATGAAGTGCCACATCCACGCGTTTTTCGAACACTCCAGGGATGGTGACTCCACCGCTGTCCTGGGCAGGCTGTGCCAAGGCTGGGCAACCCTTTCTGGCAATAGCTTTTCCCTAATATCTGACCTAAACTTCCCCTGGCACAACCTAAGGCCATTCCTCTTGTCCTGTCACTTGTTACCTGGGAGAAGAGACTGATCCTTACCTGGCTACAAGCTCCCAGCTTTGCAGGGTTCCTCACGTTGGACAGCACTGGGTTTATTCTGTACCTCTGGTTTGCTTCTTCCACAGCAGAACACAGGCAGTCCCTGGGCAGGCTGGGTACAGACACGTTTAATTACAAGAAATTAATCCAGTTAGCAATTTTTAAAGGCCACAGGATATGGACACAAACTGAGTGGCTTACTTGGGTTTCAAAGTTTCCTCTTCCCCAAATTGCAGTAGTCTATAAATCATAGAACCGTGGAATGGTTTGTGTTGGAAGGGACCTTAAAACCATCTCATTCCACGCCCTTGCCATGGGCAGAGACACCTTCCACTAGGCCAGGTTGCTCCAAGCCCATTCAACTTGGCCTTGGACACTTGCAGAGAACTGTAATATGTGAATGAATGATCATTTATGTGAATAATACAACCATATATATATATGTCCAAATATGACCATTTATATGAATATATATGACCAATAATGACCCAATATACTAATAAATTACCATTTTCATGTCCATTTCTCTCCTTCCTCAGTCCAGAGGGAGGGCAGGAAGGTGAACAACATCACATCTGTGCTCCTGCACCTTGGACAAGACTTTGTCATCATACTAGGACTGATTCCTGCTGGACAGTGAAGCCAAGGGCTGGAACACCTCTCCTATGAGAACAGGCTGAGAGAGTTGTGGTTCAGCCTGAAAAGGAGAAGGCTCCTGGGAGACCTCAGAGCCCCTTCCAGTGCCTAAAGGGACTCCAAGAGAGCTGGAGAGGGACTTTGGACAAGGACCTGGAGTGACAGGACACGGGGGAATGGCTTCCCACTGTCAGAGAGCAGGGTTAGGTGGGATATTGGGATGAAATTTTTCGCTGTGAGGGTGGTGGGGCCCTGGCACAGGGTGCCCAGAGAAGCTGTGGCTGCCCCAGCCCTGGAAGTGTCCCAGGCCAGGTTGGATGGGGCTTGGAGCCACCTGGGATAGTGAGAGGTGTCCCTGCCCATGGCAGGGGGTGGGACTGGGTGGTCTTTAAGGTCCCTCCCAACCCAAACCATTCTGGGATTCCATGGTTTGCAGGATCCCAGGGACAGGTGTGCAGGGCTGGTGTTCCCTGGAGCAAAGCCCCAGCACAGGGGCTGAGGGAGGCAGCTTTGGCCACTGTGGGGTGAACTGGGTGTCAGACCCGGCTGTGTCTGCGGGCAGGGCGGGGGCTGCCCTGAGCTGGCACTTCAGGCACCGTGAGCAGAGCCCACCGTCCCTCTCACTGCTGCTCCTTTCCTTGTCAGGCTGAGCTCAGCCCTCATCCCCTGCTCGCACTGTGATGAAGCAGCAGGGCTGGCTCCGGGACAAGGGGTTGGGAACCCCTCTGCTCCCAGCACTGCAGATGTGGGCTTTGGAACGAATCTCAGATGGACAAACAGTGTGGGACTGAGCCCACACCGCTCCAGGCATTTCAGCTCTGCAGTCGCTGTCGAGTGCCAGAACGTGGGATCCTCTTGCGAAACATCCTGAGTTCCGTGTCTGCCAGGTGTGTGGGATCCCCTGCCTGTGCACAGTCTCTCACCGTGTCGGGAAAACCTGCCCGGCTTCCTGGAATTCCTGCTCAGCTTCCTGCTCGGCTGCAATGCTCCGAGCCCTCGCACAGGCGGGCAGCAGGACACGCTCCCTGCGCCGGGCACGGCCCCAGCGGAGTGGAGCAAGAGCAGAGGAAATCCCGAGCGCCGGCACAGGGAGCCCTGCGGGGGCTCAGCTGTCGGCGGCTGCTGTTGTGCAGCCTCCCTTCTGGAATGTCCCCTTTCATCCCAGCCTCTGGCCTGCACTTGAACCGTCTGAAATCCCGAGCAGCCGAGAAGCTCTCTGCTCTTACAGGCATTCAGATGGTCTCAATTGAAGCCCAGCAGCTGCTGCCCGTGTGAGGCACTTCTCCGCCGGTTCTGCCCGCTGCTCATCCCCTGCCTCGCCAGGAGGTCGGCACAGCTCCATGTTCCCATGTCCCCACCTCCTCCGAGCCCCTCCCCGGGGCTGCAGAAGGGACGTGGAGCTGCCACGCTCGGTATCCTCCGAGCAGATTTCTTTACCTGGCTGCTACATCCCGTTCCCAGGTTCCTGCCCCACTCCAGGCTGTCACCCCGCCTGAACGCCTCTGCCACCACCTGGGACCTCACTAGCACTGTTTACAGTTCTAATGCCAGTTACTAATTTTCTCTGATTGGAAGTATGAGAAAATGTTGGAAATATTCTCAAATTTTTTCCTGTTTCTCATCTGTGGTGGGAAGGGCTAATGGAAAACAGAAAAACAGAAAAGCAAAGGCTTTCCCCTTCCTCCCAACTACAGTCCCACTAGAGACATTCCCGCTCCAGAGCTTTAGTCAGTGTTGACTCTGAGTATCCTGTCCCTGTCCTGATGTCCCCAGCTTCTCACACAGCTCCTTAGTCCAGTGACACTTCCCTTGGTGCTCTCTCCGTGCTCTCTCCCTCAACTCTGCTGATCTCCTGCTGTTAAAGTTTCCATCCATCCATCCGTCCATCCATCCATCCATCCATCCATCCATCCATCCATCCATCCATCCATCCATCCATCCATCCATCCATCCATCCATCCATCCATCCACCTGTCCCTCCCTCCCTTTATTTCCCAGTGACCCCCCTGCCCATAGGCAGAAGGCCCTCACAAAGCTCAGAGCTTTAACTCACTCTTTGTGATTCATTTTTAACTTCCCAGGAGAAGGATGATCTTGGTGGAGGGAACCCAGCTTGGCACGGTCCCCATTCCTGCTGTCACGTGTGAAGAGAGATGGAGAGAAACACATCCGGAGGCCCAGAGCTGGGCATGGGACAAGGGCAGCATGTCCAAAGTCATCCCATCTGCAGGAGCCTACAAGAAGCCATTCCTTCTCCTGGAAAATAAAAAGGAGAACAATTTCAGGTTTGACAGCATTATGTGGGGTCACTGGGGAAATACCCACAGACAGATCCATCAGGGCTGAAGGCAGGAGAACCACAATTAATATTAGGTTGCAAAACCCAACACCTGGAGTATCTTTGCTCTCCTAACACCAAAAATGTCCCTTTACCAAACAACCTGAGAGCTCACAGGCAGCATTATCTGGGCTGAGAAATGCAGGGCCTGTGAGGCACCTTCAGCTGCTGTGACAGTAAATCCTGCTAAGAACAATTCAGCAGAACCCTGGTCAGCCAGAGCCCAGGATGGAGCAGGGGCATGGCACAAAGTCGGTTTTACACAGACCCCTAAAGCAGCAGTGCTCCAGCAATAGCAGCCGGCTCAGCCTTGGCTTTGGAAGTTTATTGAGATAAATCAAGTGTCAGAAACTGGAATTTCTAATGAAATTAAACTAGACTGTAAAAAGTGTGTAAAAAGGGAAATGGGCTAAAAATTCCATCAGACATTTGGTATTAATCCAACAGAAAAATGTATGTGATGCTTTAAAGGGAATTATGTAATAATCTGGTCAAAATAACAAAGCCTTTAAAGCATCCTGTGGGATGGGGATTCCATCTGAAGGTGGGATCCGTAGGGAGATAAAGAGGAAATTCAGCTAAATGACAAAGGCAACATGGAGCCACCTCCCTGTGATTGCTCCTCTGGGACTGCCTACCTACACTTGGGCTCCCACAGCCCCACACCCGGGCTCCTGCAACACTGGCTCAGGTTGCCCAGAGCACCTGTGGCTGCTCTGTCCCTGGAAGTGTCCAAGGCCAGGCTGGACGGGGCTTGGAGCAACCTGGGACAGTGGAAGGTGTCCCTGCCCATGGCAGAGGTGGCACTGGGTGGGCTTTGGGGTCTCTTCCCACCCAAACCATTCCATGATTCTATTCTATGATTCTCATGTAGCTGAGGTTGTCCCTGCTCCTTTCAGGGGGTTGGATCCTGACTCTGGTGGGTTGGCCCTGGCTGGACACTGGGTGCCCCCAAAGCCACTCTGTCGCTCCCCTCAGCCGGACAGGAGAGAGAAAATAGAGCTAAAGGCTCATGGGTGGAGGTAAGGACAGGGAGGTGTCACTCAGCAAGGACCATCATGGGCAAAACAGACTGGACTTGGGGAAATTAGTTTAATTTGTTACAAATCAAATCAGAAATAAACCCAAATCATAAAGCACCTTCCCCCCACCACTCCTTTCTTCTCGGGCTCAACTTCACTGCTCAATTCTCCATCTCCTCCCATCCAGCAGTGCAGGGGGATGGGGAGTGGGGGTTACAGTCAGGTCATCACACGTAGCTTCTGCTGCTCCTTCCTCCTCCTCAGAGGCAAGATTCCCCACACTCCTCCCCTGCTCCAGTGTTAGTCCCTCCCACAGGAGACAATCCTACAGGAACTTCTCCAGCACGATTCTTTCCCACAGGCTGCAGTTCTTCACAAACTGCTCCAGTAAAGGTCCCTTTCCACAGGGTCAATCCTTCAGGAACGGGCTGCTCCAATGTGGGTCCCCCCAAAGGTCACAAGTCCTGCCAGGAAAGCTGCTCTAGTGTGGGCTCTGCTCTCCACAGGGCCACAGGTCCCTGCTAGGACCTGCTCCTGCATGGGCTTCACACAGGGCCTCTCTTGGGCATCCCCCTGCTCCGGCCTGGGCTCCTCCATGGGCTGCAGGGGCGCTGCTGCCTCACCGTGGTCTTCCCCATGGAATCTCAGGGAAATCTCGGCTCTGGCGTCTGGAGCAACTCCTGCCTCTCCTCCTCTGACCTGGGGGTCTGCAGAGCTGTTCCTCTCACATGTTCCCACTCAGGCTGCTGATCTGCAGGTGGATATTTTCCCCTGCTTCTGAACTCTGTTTTCCCAGAGGTGCTGCCACCATCATTATTGGGCTCAGCCTTGGCCACAAGGATCCCTCTGGCATTGGCTCTGCCAGACATGGGGGAAGCTTCCAGCAGCTCCTCACAGAAGCCACCCCTGTAGCCCCTCACTACTAAAATCTGTCCATGCAAATCCGATGTCATGACCTGCAAAGGTCTCTTCCAATCCGTGATTCCCTGGCACAGCCCAGGCACATTTCAGCACAGCCAACACCTGCCAGGTGGGCGTAATGTCTCAGCCTTCGGAACATATTGATTCCTTCACTCGCTCTCTGGAGAGCTCCACGTGTGACATTCTGCCATCGATGTTGGTAGCACAGGTGAGAGCTGGTGGTGGGAGCAGTGTGTGCACCAGAGAGGTGACTCCGTGACCTGTCAGACTTCCAGGGGAAGCTCAGGGCTGGTTGTGCCTGTGAAGAAATCACGGCATCGCGGAATGGTTTGGCTTGGAAAGGACTATAAAGATCACCCAGTTCCACCCCCATAACAGGTTAAAGCTGCAGCATTCCAGCCCACAGTTCCAGTCCAGCCCAGCTGGGCTTTACCCAGAGTACAGTTGTTGATTTCCCACAGCACACTCAGGTGAAGTCGCACCTTTCCCTCTGTTCCCAGCTTTGCAAAGCCGAGGTGTTTGTGTTCACAGGACGTGCTGCTCACTTGAGGAACCCAGTAGCAAGAGCAACAAAACAGTAATGGGCTGAAAAAACACAACAAGGACCCCCGTGGGGAATCTGCTGGGTCTCCAGACAAACAAATTCACACTCTGCAGAGGACACAGTGTTGGCTCCAGGGCTAAACCAGCCCATTCCCACATGGCTTCTGCTGTCCTAAACCCATGTCCCTCTGGTTAGACACTCCTCCCCTCCCCGGGGAGTTCTTGGTCAGAAAAATGTTTCCATCTGTCATCAGGAGATTGCCTGAATTGTTGGTAACTTAATAAATAGAGGAAGGAGTCAGCTCACTGTTACAAATCTGAAGTCTTCAAATATGGAGCCAGGCTGGGAGAGCTCAGACTGTTCAGCCTGGAGAAGAGAGGGCTCCAGGGAGACCTTAGAGCCCCTTCCAGTGCCTAAATAGTCTCCAGGAGAGCTGGAGAGGGACTTTGGACAAGGGCCTGGATTGACAGGACAAGGGGGAATGGCTTCCCACTGTTGGGGTAGATGGGATATTGGGATGAAATTAGTGGGGAGGACCTGGCACAGGGTGCCCAGAGCAGCTGTGGCTGCCCCTGGATCCCTGGAAGTGTTCAAGGGAGGAGTGGAAGGTGTCGCTGCCCACGGCAGGGACTGGGAACAAGATGATCTTCAAGGTCCCTTCCAGCCAAACCATCCTATGATTCTAGATTGAGTTTAACTAAGAAAAGGTTAAGGAGTGACTCAATCACGTTCTCCAGTGGACATTCTGATGTTAGAGGACATTTATTTTAACAACACCAGTGCCAACAGGCAGGAGGAGGAAAGAGGCAAATCCAGGCTGGCACAAAGAGCAGGAAAGCTCACTGAATCCACTTTAACTCCATCAGTGAACCAAAATTAAGTGTCTGTCTCGGCTTAACCATCTCCCACAGTACTTCCTGCATTAAAATAAACGGCTCCTGCCACAGCATGGAATTGCAGCACAGGATAAGCTCATGGCTGTGTCCCCTCCCTGCCCGTGTCCTGTTACACTGTCACTGGTTTGACTCAGAGACAAACTCTCCGGTTTGGCTCACGTAACACCCGACACAAAAAGAGCTCATTCATCAACGGGATCCCAAGATGCTCTTGCAACATCGTGGGGAAAAGCTGCTGCTTTGCCAAGTTTAGATGGGGGCCTGATTCTCTTGTGTGTGCAGCAGGCTCAGACATGTCTTAAGAGATCAAAGAATTGTTACAGGTAAGAGCAGCAACTCTCATATTAGAGGTTAAGGAATAGGTTCTTCTTTTTTAATGTAAATGTACACTTTAAAAAGTCACTTCTAAAAAAATAAGAAATCAATGTCTTTCTTAAGAAAAACAGGTCTGAATAGAATCTAAAGCGTCTCTCACTTCCTCCTGCTCACAGGACACTCATTCTTCCCCACTTCCAGAGGCATTCTCGGACAGCTGGATAAGGAGCCTGGACAGGGCTGTGTCACCTGGAGCCACATGTATTGTCCCATGTTCCTTGAGCAGGATTCAGAATTTTGCTGCCTGTCTCACCAGAGCTGCACAGGCTTTTTTCAAAAATTCAAAGATCACTTTTGCCAGTGATACCATTTTTAGGACTGGACCCTCTGCTCCTGGGCACCAGGAACAGCATCTCTGTTATCAGCTCTGTATTTGTCCAGTTAAGAGTGAAGGGTATCAAACATGTGCAAACAGCTGCAGCCATTGGGATGGATCCTCCTCCCAGCTTCCTGCAGCATCACCCACCTGGACGTGTTCGATTCATGAGCTGGTCTGGGAGCCCGACCCTTGAATCACCTGTGCTGCGACCATTCCAAGCTGCACGTGGCACAGGGGCTTGTCCAAGGGATACCTTGAGTTTTCCTCAAAGAACTGTAAAGGGTTCACCTTCCAGGGAAAGCATTCCAGAGAAAGGAACAGAGCTGGGGAAGGGTCTGGAGCATCAGGAGCAGCTGAGGGAGCTGGGAAAGGGGCTCAGCCTGGAGAAAAGGAGGTTCAGGGGGGCCCTTGTGGCTCTGCACAACTCCCTGACAGGAGGGGGTGGGAGGAGTCGGGCTCTGCTCGCAGGGAACAGGGACAGGACAAAAGGAAACAGCCTCAAGCTGTGCCAGGGAAGGGTCAGGTTGGATGTTGGGGAAAATTTAATCTTGGAAGGGTTGTCCAGCCCTGGTACAGCCTGCCCAGGGCAGTGGCAGACTCACCATGCCTGGAGTGATTTAAAAGGCGTGTGAGTGTGGCATATGGGGACATGGGTTAGTGGTGGCCTTGACAGTGCTGGGGCAACAGCTGGATTCAATCTTAGGCTTTTCCAACTGAAATGTTTCTATGCTTCTGTGATCCTTAAGGAAGCTTTGGGCAGGATGGTGCTGGAAAATCTGCTGAGCTTCTGAGCTTGTGTCCACTCCAGCTCTCAACCACAGGTCAGCTGGAGCTGGCAGGGCTAATTCAGCTTCTACACGTTCATTTTGTGGCTGGATATTGAGTTTCTGGACACTGCAATGGCTCTGGCTCTGGGCCAGAGAGAGGGGAAGGATGGCAGGTGGCTGTCCTGGACATGCTTCCCTGTGCCACTTCACATCTCAGGCAGGTGAGGACAAACCCATCCAACACCCTGGGGAGCTGTGGGCAGAGATGGATGGGGGCTGTGCCCCAGTTCATGTTCTTTGAAATGAAAATGCTCATTCATGAGGCAGCTTGAATCAGATCCATTAATGGGGTAGATCAATGATCATCTGGCAAAGCACCTTGGCACCAACTGGCATCAGAGCAAGGACTCCCCAGCAGAACCTTCTGGAGCTGAAGCCATTCTCTGTGGCTGCTGTCCCTGCACTGGTGCTGCCCCCGTGGTAGCTCCTGGTTTGGGGACAAATGCACACGGGGGGCACAAAGGTCCCTGTGACCCCCATGGGGAATCCCCCAGTGTCACTGCACCCACCAGCCCCTCTCAGCCATTTCTGCAGGAATTATTGATGCTGCAAATGGGCACTTGCATATTTGCACCCAGCAGTGCCTGGGGGAGGCGGGGCTGGTCCCAGTCCCAGCCACTCGTGCCCCTGCCCCACATCCATGTGTGCCTGACAAACCAGCAAACCCAACCAGCACCAGGTCTCTTCCAAAAACAATTACCTCATGTTGAAGCCATCGAGCATGTGATTTCCCAGCCTGACACTGAGAGCCTCCCTCCTCCAGAGGGAGAGGAGCTGTGCAGGAGCCAGCCGGGATTCAGCAGGAAAGGCTTTATCCTCTCTCCAAGGACATGGTGTCCAAGCAGGACTCTGCCCAGGAGATGGGACTGCCCAGGCACCATACAGGAAGCAGGCTGCACCCTTCAGAGAAGGAAAGCCCTGAAAACTTCAGATCTGTCTGAATTTTGAGCACCTTAAAACTTCAGAACTGCCTGGATTTTGAGCACATTTCCTGGGAAATTGGCTTATTTCTCTTACAGCCATAAAAGTATGGATGGATATTTCCAAAGGGAGTTTGAATCGGGGCAGACGGGCTGCACCTGCCTGGTTCGGCATGCTGAGGTGAGCGGATGTGAGGAGATCTCCCCTTGGTGAGCCCCAACCTCCATACAGCACCTGGCACCTGGCTCTGATGGGGACAGACAGTGTGGCTGAGCTCCATGGCAGCAGGATCAGGCTTTGTTCTGCTGCCAGGTTCTCGCCAGCACCTCATTCCTTGTCCCATTTTCCTGCAGCCTCGTGATTCGGGGAGGGAAGGGGGAGCGGCTCTGCTCGGGCATTGAGCGCCTGGCCCGGCTCAGGTCCCCCGTGGATGTCTCACAAGGATCCCCTTTGATCCCGGCACAGCCAGGAGGCTCCAGAAACGAGGACAGAGGCCACGAGTGCTGCAGAATAATTAATCCAAGAGAGGGAACCTACTGGGAACTGCTGTCTGAGACAAATCCCAGTCTCGGGAGACTCAGGTGTGCTTCTCCAGCCGGGACAGGCAAGTTTGTGACTCGCAGAGCCTGGCTGGGAGCAGGGTTTCCCTGAAACCCTCAAGCCTCTCTTTCCTGAAAGCTCCTCTCTGCAGATTAGCAGATGTCTTTGTTGGAGCCCTGGGCCCCTGCCAAGGATTACTGTAAACACTTGGCGAGGTGCAGCCTCTTGGCACCCGCTGCGTGTGGGGGGAGCGCAGGTCACCTCGCGAGTGGCACTTGGGTGTTCACACTCACAGAGAAGCTGTTAACTGCAAACAGCCCGGGCAGGGCCAACACGGCTTCAGCTGGCATCCCTGAAACAACACCTATATTTTGGTTTTCCCACCTTTCTTACCAAGGAGGAGTGAAGGGGTTAACTGGGAGATGCTGTTCCCAGACCTGTGAATTCCAAGTACACAATGATGGCCGGTGTAAAGACAATGTCTGCTGGTGCCAGGTGTCAGAAATGTGAAAGACCACGACAGAAACTGATGTATGATCAAGGGTCAGTGCAGGCCTGAGTGGCACTGGGCGCTGGGAACTGCTCACCCTGTGTGGGATCAGGAGAGTGGGGTGAGAGAAGACCTAACAGAGGCCTCAGCTGTCACGGGATCCCAGAGTGGTCTGGGTGGGAAAGGGCCTTAAAGCCCATCCAGTGCCACCCCCTGCCATGGGCAGGGACACCTCCCACTGTCCCAGGTGGCTCCAAGCCCCGTCCAACCTGGCCTTGGACACTGCCAGGGATCCAGGGGCAGCCACAGCTTCTCTGGCCAGTCTGTGCCAGGGCCTCACCACCCTCACAGGGAACAATTCCTTCCCAATATCCCATCCATCCCTGCCCTCTGGCAGTGGGAAGCCATTCCCCCTTGTCCTGCCCCTCCAGGCCCTTGTCCCAAGTCCCTCTCCAGCTGTCTTTAGGCACTGGAAGGGGCTCTAAGATCTTCCTGGATCCTTCTCCAGGCTGGACACCCCCAGCTCTCCCAGCCTGTTGCTGGGTAAGGATTTGGTTGCAAGCACAGAGGGACTAAGCGAGAGCTCCAGAGGATTCCCTCACTTAGAGATGGAGTAAAGACCTCTGTGACATGTTGGCCCAGAAGCCATCACTGGAGGGCCCTGTCCTCTCAGGTGTGACACCTGCAGGACCATCATGGTCAGCTCCAACTCCCCAGCTCCAAAGGCCATGCTTCAACCCAGTGTTCCAACGCAGGACTGACTCTGGGGAAAACACTGGGTGATGCTGGACAGCACTGAAATGACTCATTTTTGAAGAAAAACCTCTTATAGCAAAGGTCTGGAGCCCCAGTTCTGACTGTCAGTACTGAGCCTGCCAAGGCCTTAATGAACGGCTCCAACAATTAATTACCTCCCCTGTAAAGAATGTGCTCTTTCCCAGTTCCACACGTCTCTGTTGGCCAACAGCTCTGGCGTGCGTTCGTCCTTTTCCCTGCCAGACGGAAGAACCCTCCCGTGTCAAACTTCTGCTCCCGCATGGGAAATGCCAGGGATCCAGTCTTTCCTGAGCCGTGGGTGGCACCACAGGTGTGGGATCCCAGTTGTGCTCCAGACTTCCCAACCTGCTGACGTGAGCTCCCAGGCTGGCTGTGGTCCCTCACGCCATTTCTAGAGCCCAATTTTCCCATTCTAAGTCAAATTTATACAGTAACTCTGATCCTATACATAGGATATATATCAAACTGTGTGCAGTTCTGGGTCCCAACATTTGAGAAGGATGGGAAAGCCCTGGAATGTGTCCAGAGAAGGAGAACCAAGCTGGTGATGGGCTGGAAGACATGGAGAGAAGGGGGCTGAGGGGTGACCTTGTGGCTCTGTGCAGCTTCCTGAGGAGAGGATGTGGAGAGGGAGATACTGAGCTCTTCTCCTTGGGATCCAGGGACAGGATGCCTGGGAATGGCTCAAAGCAGCACAAGGAGAGGGTTAGACTGGACATTGGGAAGCATCTTTACCAAGAGGGTGGTCAGACACTGGGATGGGCTTCCTGGAGAGGTGGTTGATGCCCCAAACCTGTCAGTGTTGAAGAGGCACTTGGGCAGTGCCCTTAACAATGTGCTGTAACTTCTGGTCATCCCTGAAGTGGTGGGGCAGTTGGAGCAGATGGTCATTGTAGGTCCCTTCCAATTGTCCTGTCCTGTCCTATCCTATCAGGACTTCTTTTCTGAGCTATGCAAACATTCGTGTGACCCTCTCAAACGCTTTCTCTCCATTCACATCCAGCTCCCAAAGTGACAGCGGTGGCACTGGTCTCATGTACAGCCTCTGGCTGCCTCTGAGCATGGATCCAAACAGGCCCTGGCATCCCCATCTCCACTGCCCCATCCTGCCCTGGGCTGCAGCCCCCTCACTGGGGCCAGGCTGGAGGGGATCCCAGGGCAGGACCCCAGCCCCATTCCCTGATGGAGCAGCTCCATCTTGTGCCATCCTTAGCCAGGTGGGACAGCATGAACCCAGCCCTGCCCCGGTGCTGGTGTCAGCGTGGGGTGGCCGAGCTGAGGACCTGGTCAGGCCAGGGCACGTTCAGCAGCTCATTCCCTCAGAAGGTCCCACTATCCATGATTTCCATCCCTGCAGGCATCAGGGGCATCAGAGCGAGCTGCTGCCAAGGAAGAGGCTGCACAAGCTTCTCCTGACTCTTTTAGTGAGGATGAAGGCCACCAGCCATGCAGGATGCTCTCCTGGCCTCCCTGAGCATGGAAGAATGTAGGGAGGGGAGACCAGAGCACTGGGGAGCAGTGGGAGGGTCTGAACCTCTTCCGGTCATTGCTGCCTGCTGGTACCAGGAGAAAGGGGACAGGAGGAGGAAATAACCTGAGGAGAACCTTCCTGTGTGTTTATATTGGGAACTAATGACTTCCTGAGCTCTTTGGGCGGCCTTGCCCTGATCAGAGCAAGCCTGCAGGACAAGGGCAGTGAACGGGGATGGGGACACCAGGAAGCAGTCACCAGTGGCATGGCAGTGCAGTGTCAGCTGCCCATCCCGTCGGTCCTGCCCTCACCGCTCGGCAGATCCCAGCCCTGTAACCCCAAACACGCGGCAGTCGAGGGGAGGCTGCAGGAGCGGCTGGCTGAGCCATGCTAGGAGTCACCCAGCGAACACTTGGATGGGTCTGGCTTTGTTTGGAGCCCAGCAAGTCAGTACCTGCTTCTTGACTCCTACTTTAAACATTTACCTCCTGCTCTTCCTCCAGAGCTTCCTGCTGGGAGTCTCTCTTCATTAATGATCTGGAGATAGGACACAGCGTTTACACTGACACAAACCCGGGTGAGCCGCTGATGGAGCAGAGGGTTGTGCTGCCATCCAGAGGGACCCGAGGAAATGAGCTGGCAGGAACTTCGTGCAGTTCAATGTCTCTTTTATTCTCCTCTGGCCCTTGGGTTCTTCTAGCTCAAACTCACCGTCCTCGTGTCTTTTCTGTGCTGCACTGTCCTTACTTTACCCTTCTTCAGCAAGCTCTGGCTGCCTCATAAATGCAGAGACTTGGAGAGGCTGAGCCCAGCTCTGTCTCAAACAACTGCCCTCAATCACTTAACTTTAAATCCACAAAACTCTTCCCTGCCTGGGCCCATCGCATATTTGCTGATCATGAATTCTGGTAGCCAGAAGTCAAGTCAGACAAGTCCTGGGCTCCAGGGTCCAGGCAAAACTCTTTCACGCCAAACTAGTTGGAAATCACTCAAGTGGACATCCAGGACCTCTCCTTGGCTGTTCTATTTCTTTAGAATCTCTGCTGAGCTATACCCACAGAATCCCAAAATGGTCTGAGATGGAAGAGACCTTAAGGATCACCAGTTCCACCCCCTGCCATGGGCAGGGACACCTTCCACTACACCAGATCAGTCAAAGGCCCGTCCAACCTGGCCTTGAACACTTTCAGGGATGGGGCAGCTGCAGCTGCTCTGGGCACCCTGCCAAGGCCTCCCCACCCTTGATTTTGGGGGTTTTTTTTGGCTCTTCCATGCAGCCATTGACAGATTTCCCAGGAACTGGGGCACAGAGGAACTGAAGGTTGTTGCTCACAGCCTCTGGTGCACTTGGCCATGTTCAGCTCATGTCTGGGACTGTTCTCCCACAGCCAGGAGAGCCCCAGGCCCTGGATGCTGCACTGAGGTGGTTGGGAAGAAGCTTTTTAACATTTGCAATACATTTTTCAATGACTGATCAGGAAAGTTGATGCCCTCAGGAGTTCTTTTGCTCAGATGACACGGTGTTGGATGACAAATGGATAGTTGTCATACCGAGTTACGCTGATATCACACAGCTGAGCTAAGGGTGCCAGTTTGTGTTAGATCCAGGGATTTTGAAGATTTTGAGATAAAGGAAATGCCGACATAGATTTTTGACATTCTTCTGGCATTGGGAGCCCAGGTGTCTGTGAGGGATCTTCCCAGGCATTTTCACTGCATCTTAGGGAGCTGGAAACCTGCCCCTTCAATTATCATTCTCACTTGTAACGGCACACCATTGCAGCTGGCCTAACTTGGGATGGGATGGAATAGAACAGAATAAAATAGAAGAGAAATAAGAAGAGTAAAATTAAAATGGAATGGAATAGAGAATAGAATAGAATAGAATAGAATAGAATAGAATAGAATAGAATAGAATAGAATAGAATAGAATAGAATAGAATAACTTCCAGGGGAAGAAAAGCAATAGAGGGAGACTGTAATTATTATTCAAAGACTTTTTTCTGATAGGTAAATTAGGAGCTGCTTTTTTTTATGATCAGGATAAGCAGCATCATATCCAAGGGCCATGGTGTGGTCTGGCACCTCCTCCCTTGGCCCAGGGGAGGGCAGGGAACGTGGGGGCTGCTGCAGGTGAAGGTGCTCTGTGCTATTGCTTGAGGCATCTGCAGGAAGCAAGAGAGCTGAAGGACAAAGAAGACCCCATCAATCACCAATCATGAAAACCACCAAGTTCAGGACCCTTTTGTTCACATCAGTTGGGATGAGGAATTCTCACGGAGCTGGATATTTATGTGATGCAATACTCCTGGTTTCTGAAGCCTGGACAAAGGTGGTTGGTCCTTCCGGAACTGCTTTGCTGCCTTTGCTTCCCATCCTGTGCTTTTGCAATGCTCACACAATGCCAGGTGAGTCTGGAATCCCTCAGTAGATCCCACAGCAGATCCCACCTCCAAGGACTGGGATGGGAACTTGCTCCTTCCTTCCTACAGCACGTCCTGAAAAATCTCCCTTATTTTGCTCGCAGTGAGGATTAGAGGAAATCTAGAAAATGTGATCTCTGAGGGAAGAGTGAAAGAATTGGGTTGTTTGGTGCAGAGGAGCAGAGCCTGGGACAGCTGGAGATGAGCTGACCTCCAGCCTCCCCTTTGCAGCTGCACTTCCTGCCCTGCTGGGATAACCCTCCTCCAATAAATAAAGGGCTGCCATGGAGAAGAAGGGAATAAACTGCTGTGTGTCTGCCTGGAGAGGATGAGGAATCACAGGGTGAAGCTGCGGTGAGAGCTTTAGTCAGACACTGGGGACGGGCTGAGTGTAAACACAGCACTGGGCCAGGACAGCTCGGCTGTGCCGGGGTTCCGTCAGTGGGAGTTTTAGGCGGGAAGAGCACAAATTAAACAAACATCCATCATGAGGGGTTTAAGTTGCACTTACCCTGTGTTGGATCGGGGTGAGCAGCAATTGCTCCAGGCACCCCTCCAGCTCTGCTTGCTCTGCTTCTCTGCTGCTGTTCTCAACAGTCTCGTGGCTCCAGGCAGGCGAAAACTGCCCTCGGCCTGGAGCCGGATCCTCCTCTCCGAGAGCGGATGTTTGGAGGAGGGGTTTGCTCCCATCCCTGTGACATTCCAGCTGCCTGGATGCAGGAGCAGCACTGCTGGGCTACCTCAGGCCCACGGCAGGTGGGGAAGGATGAAGAACCATGCTGGGGACAGCGAGGAGGGACTATGGAACTGGGTGAGTGTTGTCAAAGATCTTCACACCATAAAAACTTCTTTTTTGTTTCTTTAAGGCATTTTAAGGGAAACCATTTGGATGTCATGTGCTGGGGTAACAGGGTAACAACTCCCCAGCACTGTGCTGTGAAGCCGGGGTACAGGAGCCTGAGATTTCAGTCGTCAGCCTGGGCTTCCATCCCTTGTTGTAGAATCCCAGAATGGTGTGGGGACCTGAAAGATGATCCAGTTCCACCCCCTGCCATGGGCAGGGACACCTTCTACTAATTTAGGGTAGTCCAGGGCACCTAGGGTTGGGGCAGCCACAGCTTTTCTGGGCAACCTGGGCCAGGGCCTCCCTGACAGGGAAGGATTTATCCCAATATCCCACCTAACCCTGCCCCCTGGCAGTGGGAAGCCATTCCTTCTTGTCCTGTCAATCCAGGCACTTGTCCAAAGTCCCTCTCCGGCTCTCTTGGAGCCTGTTTAGGCACTGGAGGGTTTTCTAAGGTCTGCCTGGAGCCTTTTTTTCCTGAACAGCCTGTTTTGTGCTGGTTCGGGCTGGCCATGGCTCAGTGCCACATCTCCAGGAGAGCAGGGATGGATTTTTATCCAGGAAGCTGCAGAATCGGCTGCAGTCAGACCTGGTGAACATCTCAAGATGTTTCCCTTCTGTTCAACTGAGTCTGGTGGTTTTGGCTGGATTCCCAGCCCTTGTCAGCCTGGGGAATCACAGACCTGGATGTAAATAGCAGTGGCTCATAGTGAAGCTTTGCCACGGGGCAGTTCCTTCCTGGAGAGGAAACAAAGCTGTTGGATGCTGCTGAGGGACACGGCAGCCCCACAACCCCTCATGCTGCCTCTGGCTACTCCACCCTCTGCTCCCAGGAAGACAAACATCCTCAAGAGGATTCTCAGGAACAGCTTTGGGAAAGACTTCCCCTTATGAGAAACAAAGGCCTTGAGGACTCTACTTCATCTGGGTTCTTTCACAGGGTGTCTGGCTCTGCACACGCTGACCTGAGGGAGATGTCAATGTTCTCTCACTATAAATGGTCATGGATTTGTGCAACAGTCACATTACAGGCTTGGGAAGTCTCATTTCTGTCTTCATAAAACTTCCTGGAAAACTCCATAAAAGAAAACACTGTATCCACTTTAATTACAAAAAGCCTGGGAAGTGAATATTTAGTTTGTTTACAGTTTGACATCCTCCTCCTTGGCTCAAGACCTTGACATCACTGTGTGTGTGTTGGGCTGGAAATTTTGATGTGTTGTCTAATTTTCTTTATTACTTCCCTTTTTGAAAAAATAGAGACGAGGGAAGGGCACAGTTACCCCCTCAGAAACGGTTACTGCTGGGACAGCCCACGGAGCCATTTACCAGCAGGGGAATTGTGGAAAGGAGGAAGGGGCCCTGCCTCATGAAATAGAAGAAATACCACAGGAAGCTAAGAAAGAAGAAATGAAGAATCAGTATAAATGACCAAAGGCAAAACTCATGTTTTCAAGGAGAGACCAGGCAGTTAAAGCATCAGAGAACAGCCTGATAAAATCCCAGAATGGTTTGGGCTGGGAAGGGACTTTAAAGCCCATCCAGTGCCACCCCTGCCATGGCAGGGACACCTTCCACTATCCCAGGGTGCTCCAAGCCCTGTCCAGACTGGCCTTGAACACTTCCAGGGATCCAGGCGCAGCCACAGCTGCTCTGGGCAGGCTGAACACCCTCAGCTCTCCCAGCCTGTCTCCAGAGCAGAGGAGTTCCAGCTCTCAGAGCATTCTTCAGAGAAATCTCTGTGTTTATATGTTTTGTCCTCATTTCCACCCTTCCATCCCAGGCAGAAGCTACATCCCAGAGAAGTCTGTGCAAGCCTCGGGTGTGATGCAGAGCTGTGATTTTGAGGTGTCCAGGCCCAGCTGGGTGGCCCCAGTGGCTGATGTCCTGCCTGAACTCAGGCACACCCTGGCACAGAGCTGCCAATGAGTGCCCAGCCCTGTGCTGGGCAGAGCTGCAGGGCCACGCTCACCCCCACAGGCACCTGAACCTGGGCTGGGGGGATTTCAGCAGTCAGGGGTGGGGGGGGATGCTGGAGTCCCCACAGCCCCTCCTCTGGGCACCACAGCAATGAGGACAGGGTGCCCTGGCTGAGCCAGGCTCCGATTTCTATCGCCTGGACATCAGCCATGTCCCTTCTGCTATCCCCAGTGGCCTTCTGGCCGTGCCATGGCTCTGTGCCACACCTGGAGCTGGCACAGGGCCAGCACACACCTCCCACACTGACCTGCTCTGGGTTCCAGAGCAAGCCCAGCCCCAACCCTGCCCCCCTGTTTTTTGGGATCAGGTAAAACTCAATGCAATACCTAAAAGCAAACCCTCCAAGGATTTGGACACCTGGCAGGGGTCCTGCCCAGGCACAGGGATGTGCTCCACAGCCCATTTTCAGTTCGTCACCGGCAGCACCCCAGAGAGAGGTGGGTGAGCTCATCCCTCCTCACACTTGGGACAAACAGCAGCAGCTTTTAATGGGCTTTTCCCCCATTTTGCTGGAGCACAAAGCAGCTCCACTCCTTGTTTTCCAAAAGCTTTTAGGATCATGTACTACAACGTCTCCAGCCAGAGCTGTAAATCCTACAGCTGTGTCCTGCAGATGAGAGATTTGGTTTGGGTTCAGATCTGGGTTTTGGAAAGACCGACACCATCCTGAGCACAGGCAACAGGAATGGCACGAGTCCACCCTTGAGAACAGCAAACTGTGAGAGCCCTGCTCCTCCTTCAGGGCTCCAAAAGGACAGAAGTCTTGGTTGATTCTGGATCCACAGACTGATAAAAGCACCATGTTTGTGTTTAATCCTTCCACTTCCTCAGCCAGTCTGGGCTTCTGTCTTCTATTACCAGCAGAACTAAAAAAGATACTAGAAGAAATGAACAGAAAAAAAAAATCATCCTGAAAAGCCCTTTCAGACCCAGCTACTTTTGGGTTCATCCTCCCGCTTCTGCCAAAGCTTCCTTTTGGGGTGACAGAGGAAAGCAGTTTTTTGAAGGGTACCCACAAGGTGTGTGCAGCCTCAACAGGCACTTCCCCTGTGGGAATAAATCACCACTTTCAGTTTTTTAATCCAGGATTTGCACCCAGGTGTTTCCCATAGGTTGGAGGAGGAGGCTGAAATTCTGAACAGAAAGTGCAAGCGCAAAAGAAACAATAAATACAGACTTTTATGGGGGTCTGGCACAGGGGCCCCTGCCTGTCCCTGGGTGTGCCAGGGGCTGCCCCTTCACACAGAATTCCTGCTGCCACAGGGGCAGTGGAGCACATTTCCCTCTCCCCCCAAACTGGACTCCAGAAAAATCTTTTGAGAAGTCACTTGATTCATCTTGTGCTTCAGATCCCTGTTTAGTACCATTTAGATTGCAAAAGCCCTCTGAGATCATCGAGTCCAACTGTTCCCTGTGGCACTGCCCAGGCCACCACTGACCCACGTCCCCAAGTGCCACATCCACAGGGCTTTCAAATCCTTCCAAGGATGGGGACTCCCCCACTGCCCTGGGAACAGAGTATCTCTCTTCTTGTAGAGTCCTACAAGAACTCTCAATTCCAAAATCAGTAGGACTATAAGGACAAAATACAGGGGAGAGGCAGGGCTTGTGTGGGGAAGGAAGGACAAGATAAACAGGAAAAAAGACCAAATGAAGATACAGTAGAATAGATCCCAGAGAGCTGAGGATCCACCGAGTCAGTGGTGAGGCTAAGTAAGGTCAATGCAGAGGTCTCAGATGCAGAGGTGCACCTGAGACACCACAGAACCCCAGCATGGTTTGGGCTGGAAGGGCCTTTAAAGACCAGTGCCACAGGCAGAGACACCTTCCACTACCCCAGGTTGCTCCAACCAAGCCCCATCCAACCTGGCCTTGGACACTTCTAGGGATGGGGCAGCCACAACTTCTCTGGGCACCCTGTGCCAGCCAATATTTTGTCTCTCTAGAGCCCAGCTGAGCTACAGATTTTCAGGTAGGAAGAGGTCCATTGATAACATCAAATCTCCTGCCCTGGCCAGGAACCACCCTGGTGATCTCTCCCAGCATCTCCTCTGCTCCTGCTGCTTCTCCTGAGAGCTGGGGATGGCTCCAGGCTCAGTCTCCCCTCCAGGCAGTGATCTCCCACACAATTACTGCAGGGGCTAAGAAGTCAGGCAGCCACACTGCACAAGAGCAGCTCCATGTGTCACCCTCCCAGCAGCAGCTGGGGCTCCAAATACACAAATAAAGAGGAGAGAAGAAAGAGGGCAACTGCTCCAGGCTGTCTGCAGGGACAAGAAGCACTGAGTGAATGCTCTTCTTGGTTTTTCCTTGCTGTAACACAAGAGCAAACGCTGACAGGATGATGAAGCTCCAAACCAGATGTATCAGAGGGCATGGAACCCTCCCCTTCCCCTCCCTGAGCTTTTAGGGCAGGTTGAACAGACCCCAGCCAGGAATGCTGGCATAAAATCAGCCTGGGCAGGGGCTGTGTGGGAGCCTGGCTGTGCCCTCAGGTTCAGCTGCAGCTCTTATTTCTACAAAGGCCAGGACTTTCCTATAGGGTTCGGTCCCAAATCCATAGATTTGAGCCAATCCTAATCAACCCAAAGAATCAGGGCTGCCAGAACAGGGATTGGACTGAGCTGAAGCTCCTCAGCAGTGGGTGTGACAATGGGGCAGTGCAGGCAGCAGGGACATCGAAACTCAACCCTCAGTCCTGGGGCAGGACCTGCTCCTTGAGGGCATCTGTTATCCTGATATTTAACAGGGAAACTGCCAAAGGACACTGGTAGGCGACAGTCCAAGCACTGCACAGGTCCTGGATACACCCCGGAGAGGGGACAGAGCAAACAGGAGCAGCTCAGGGACACAGCCAGAGCCACCAGCAGCTGTAGCCAGGAGCTGCTTCCCACCAGTGACAGCCACGGTACCTGTGTGGGTGTCACTGGAGTGTTACTGTCCCAGATCTGCCACCACACAGTCCAGCAAGTCCCCCCACATCCCAGCGATGCCCAGCAGGCGAGGCAGCTTCCAGGGTGGGCAGACCTGTCACCACCTCCCTCTGAAGGGACCTTCACAGCCCTCAGCTCGTGCCAGTGCTACAAGGCCCAATCCCTGTGGAAGGATCCATCCCTTGTCCAGCCTCCTGCTCACGCTCCTGGGAGTGCAAGCTCAGCAGCTGGAAAGGCTGCCCCAGGGAGGGTGTCCCAGGGCTGCCAGGAGCTGCTGGCACTTCGCTGGGACTGAGAACCCTCCCTGGGCAGGCAGGTGGCCAGGCACTGCCCATCTCCATGGCAGGATTTGGAGCTGAAGGCAGGAAGCTGGAGAACCTGGAGCCATCCCTGGGACTGGTATGTGCAGGGGCTCCATGGAGAGCCTGGAAATGGGTCATTCAGTGCCAGCACCTGGGAATGCTGCTGCCTCAAAACCTGGCATTCCCCCAGGGCTTGGCATAACACCCACCTTTCACCTTTTGCTTTTCTTGGCCAAATAGGGTGCAAAGATGCAGCCAGCCGCCCAACAGCCCCTGCACGGCAGCCTAGGCTGACAGAGCCAAGAGGCTTTCCTGGCCAGCAGGGCCCTTTTGACCTCTGGGGACCATTTCCCTGCTGGCAGGGCTGCCCTGGGAGCATTCTTGAGGCAGGTGTGTGAGCACCCACCTCCTGCACCCCTTCCTGGGGCACACAGGTACCCAGAACTGCTGTTCTCAGTGCTGGCAGTGCCAGCCCAGGGAGCACTGGGCCAAAATATAAATGCCAAAAAACACTTTATTTACCAAAACCACATTAAAATACTACAAAGACTGTCCCATCCTGCCTCAGCTCATGACTCAGGATCCTGGAGGAGGCTTGTAGAGCTCACGCAGCAGCACCAGCTTTGTGGCCAGCAGGACCTCACGGTGGCCAAGGTGGCTCCTCCTGCCATAGCGGGACAGCCGGGAAGCCTCCAGGGCCACATCCCCGAGGAGCTGGGGACTGCCCAGCCAGGCCAGCACGGACGCCACCAGGCAGGAATCCCCAGTGGAACACGTCTGTGGGGAGAGCAACCAACAGCATGAGCATGGCCATCGTGGGCAGCACAGCTGGCACTGCCCAGCCACCACAGCTTCAGTTTGGGGTCATGGAATCATTCAGGTTGGGAAAGCCCATAAAGATCAAATCCAACCATTCCCCCAGCACTGCTAAGGCCTCCATTAACCCACCACATCCGCACATCTCCTAAACCCCTCCAGGGATGGTGGCACCACTGCCCTGGGCAGCCCCGCTCAGCCTCCACCCAGGGATACGCGGATGAGCGGGCAGAGCTCGGGAAGCAGGAGGCTGCACCCCAGCCCAGCCGGGACTTACCCGGTTTAGGAGCTTGCAGATGTGGGCAGAATAAGCCACTTTCTTCTTCTGCCTGTGGAGACGGAGGCAGCGGAGGCTCTGCCAGGCACATCCATCTGCTGCCTTCGGCCTCGGGGGCTCAGGGAGGGCAGAGGGACCGGAGGTGCCGTGGAGGATGGGGGGTCCCGGCTCCATCGGTGCTGCCCACGCTCACTGCTGGGGTCCCACACGCTTCCGGTGGCTACAAAACCTCTACCGAGGGAGAACCAAGCAGGGGCTGAACACACTGCTGCCCTCACCTCCCACTGCCACCTCACCCTGTCCTTCCCAGGGCACTAATTAGCATCAGGCAAATTAGGCACTTACAATAACACCAAAGCCATTCAGCACATTGCACGAACAAGGCCAGAAGACACCCCCTCCACAAAGCTAAACGCACCAGAAAAGCAAAGCACGAATAGGGTATTTTAGGGGATTTCCCCCAGCTCACCTCTGAGGCCTCCTCCAATCTCGTCCTCCCCCAGGAACAGAGAGGAAGCCGGGATCTGCTGCCTATAACCAGGGGGGATCATTGCTTTCAGCTGGGAGGAGGGGCCCACCCAGCTGCGGGGATGGGGATGGGGATGGGGATGGAGATGGAGATGGAAATGGAAATGGAAATGGAGACAAGGACAGGGATGGCCACACCACCTCACACCTGCACCCTGTCTCCTACACTCCAACCAGCCATTCTTGCCCAAAATTCTTTTAGGTGAGGCTGCATCAGCTCCCAGCTCCCCCCCAGCCCCATTGCCCTAATTAGTATCATTAATGTAATTAGCCCGCGGTGCTGGATCTGGGGGGACTTTGTGTGGTTTATTCTGCATTAATTTGAGGGGGTTCCAGGGTTTCACTAAGCACCAGAATGAGCAGGATTCGGGGGGGCACCCAGGGGTGCTGGGGGCAGGACCTGACCCTGCCGGGTGGGGCCCTGGGGTGGGGATTACCCTGGGTGCAGGATCTGCTTTCTCCCCCTTGTCCTGGTGCAGGTCTTAGTGCAGAACCCAGTTCTGTGGTGTTTGTGGCACTGGGGTACAGCAAAAGGGGGTCAGCGTGTTCCAGATGTGGCCCCATCCTCAGGGGGATGAGTTTTTGAGGGGGGGATCGCTCGGGTGCAGCCCGCCACCCCACAGGGTGTTTGTGGGGGGTCCCTGGGGTGCAGCATCTTTTCCTGCAGGGTGTGGAGTGGGGTTGGATGTCCGTGCAGGACACTCTGGAGAAGGGTGGGGGATCCTGGGATGCAGGATTTGTCCCGCAGGGAGGGGAAGGAGAAGGTTTCCCCCGAGTGCAGGATCCAGCCCTGCTCTGGGATGGAGATTCCATAGGGTGCAGGATGTGGCCTTGTAGCACATTCCAGTGCAAGGTCTGCCCCTGAGGCAGGGAGGGGGAGTCTCTCCAGATGAAGAATATGACCCCTTAGCACCCTGTGCTCGGTGGGTGGGGGGCTCCCCTGGGTGCAGGATACACCCCAGGAAGAAGTCTCCCCTTCTGAAGGACACCCTCATCCTGCGGCCCCCTGCAGCCCCTCATCCTGGGGGTCTCCCATGTGCAGGATGTGACCCTTTCACACGCTGTGTTGGAGAGAAGACTCTCCTGGGTCCAGGATACACCCCATGAAGGAATTATTCCTCTGAATCACGTCCCCCCCTGCCCGGAGCACCCTGCAGCCCTCCACCCTGAGGGTCTCCCCGTGTGCAGAGCAATGAAGTAGCCCAAGGCTGGTTCTGGTTCTGGGGTGCCCGGGTGCTGCAGGGGGACTTCTTGTGTGGTTTATTCTGCATTACTTTGGGGGGGATTCTGGGGTTTCAGTAAACGCCGGAGCGAGCAGGGTCTGTGGGGACAGCCAGGGGGGTGGGAGCAGGACTGACCCTGCCGGGTGCGGTCATGGGGTGGGGTTTCCCTTGGGTGCAGGATCTGCTTTCTCCCCCTGTCCTGGCGGGGGCTAGAAAGCACGCTGTATTTGGGGTGTGAGGTGGGCTCCTCTGGGTGCAGGCCACACTCCAGGCAGCACAGCCCCTGCCCCAAAGCACAACCCCCCCGGCCCCAAAGCA